>VZRU01009562.1:102817-115166 GCA_013398155.1 Pedionomus torquatus | reverse complement strand
CCCCGGGAGGAGCCCCCAGGTTCTGGTGGGATGCCTCTGCTTTCCAGGAGTTTCTTTCCTGGCCCTGGAAATGGTTCACAGCCCGGCTGCAGGGAGCAGGGCAGGGGCTAAACCCCTGTGCTTTTGAAAATGTAAAGTGGTTGTGAGTTCAGTAAAAGGCTGAGGGTGTTTTTTCCCTGTTGCCACCCTGAGGGCGCAGCGAGTTGGGATGCCCGAGAGCAACCCCAGCGCGGGGGCTTGGGACGGGCTCTGTGCCCATCACTCAACAACACAAAAACACGCTCTGTCTGCTCTGCCAGCTGCCCCCATGCCTCGAATGTGAAGTTTTCAGCGATAGCCCGGCTGCAAAAGGCTGACGAGGTTTATTTGGCGAGTTCCACTAGCACCCACGAGAGCCCGGTGGCTTCCCATCCCTCCTCACAGCCTCTGGGGCACGGCGATACACACAGCCGCCTCCCTGCTGTCCCCCCATCCTGCTCAGCATCTCCTGGAGACACGGGCGGATGGATGGATGGGAGCAACGTGAGGGGCTGGAGAAGGGTAAAGGGGCAAGGGGCTCTTTCTGCTCCGCGCGTGGGAATGGGGCTTCGGCAGGATTAATTCCGGGCATTGAGACCTTCTGCGGCTTCTACTAAAAGATGCCGCCTTTTAATCACGGCAGCCGCTTGCGTTTCCTTGGGAGAGGCACTCAGCAGAATAACTAATGCCTTCAGCCTGGGAGGTGCAGCATGCGGAGGGCGAGCTCCGGCTGCAGCCTGCAGCATCAGGTACAATTCAAACCCTATCGTTAATAATTGACTGTCTTTTCAATAATCTTCCCAGATAAGGGAGGCAGCCTGCTGACCGCCCAAGCAGCGCTTGGCATTTTGTCTTTTATGGAAAAAGTTATCCATGCTATGGAAAGTAACTCATTTTTATACAGCAGGCTTGAACTGTCCTCGGAAAGGTCATAGGAGAGAGATGGGCTGCTTTATGAGAAAATTAATCCCTCTTTTGTGATTCTTGCTTTAAACTTGTATTTGCTTTCCGAGCAAGGTCACTGCTCAGTGCACCAACTTTTTAACAACTGGAAAAGGCATGTTTGCTGCTCCGAACCCTTCGCTGCTGGCTCTCGGCACGGGAAAAGATGCTTTTGAGGGAGGCAAGTGCTTCTGCTCCTCGATGAGCTTGTAGGTGGGAGCATAAGAAGGTAACATGACAAGATGCTTTTGTAACCATAGTTTTTCCTTCCACCACAAAGTGCTAAAGCCGTTGCTGCAGTGCAGGAGAACACGACAGGCAGAAAAAATGTTGTGTTACAGCTAATAAGGCTGTGCTAGCGTGCTGCTCAGCAGGGATGAATTATCGTCCTATTTATAGGCACAGGGTTAAATGTTTCCAATTGAAAATTACTAGCGAGATGCTGTTGGAGAATGGCATTCATATATATTTGTCTTTGTGGTTCAGTTAATCTGTTCTTTAAACCTTCTGGGGTGTAATGCTGCTCTCCTTTCTGCTGGCTGGGGTGGATGGAGGAGTGGGAGGACGTTCGCATTGCCTGGCAAGGGGGACAGAGTAAAAAGAGGGGTTAAAATGTGACTGTAAAGAGCCAGTGTTTGAGACAGGGCTAGTTAAAAAGACAGTACACTGTCCCTGCAAATGGGCTCCCCTAGGGGATAAAACCACTTCGCTCTGTGCTATTGCCTTCTCACATATTTGCTTTCTTGATTTCCATTTCTGTACATATTTATTCCTGCCTTGAAAAAAGCAATGTAATTTCATTCAAGGTAGAAATCGACAATGCTGTGCAGGCAGCGATGTCACCTGCCTGGAGAGGAAAATAAGTGTTCTTCAATTTTATTCAAGAGGGGAAAACTCAGCAAATATAGAACCTGACAGAGGGTCAGCATAACAGGTATTAGCAGGATGGAGACCCACCTAATAGTACTGTCCTGCTCCAAATTGTGGGCTGGACCCTGAACGTACAAGTACTCTGCTTCTGGCAGATGAATTCTTTTTTTTTTTAATCTCATTTTTATTAGGGACAGGCATGGGACAGCACAAGTAGGGTCCAAGGAGCCATGGTTTTGGCTAAAAGCCACCCACCCTGCACCTGAGCTGCCCCGGCGGGGACAGGAGAACATCAGCAAGCTGGTGGGGTACATTCAGCATCCTTTTACGAGGCAATTTTGAAGTAGATTGGTCAAAAGAGAGAAGTGGTATTACCAATTTGGGCTGCAGAGTTGGGACCCAGCCAGCTCATAAATGAACCAAATAGATGTAATTACCTAGATATTAAAAAGCATCCCATTCACTGGCTTTCCTCCCCCCTTCTAAATATATGACCTAGAAGCATGAAGCATAGCTGGGATCTGTAATTGACTGTTATTGGAAAATTTAAAAGAAAACATTTGAGAAAGAGCTTAGTGTCTGTTTTGGCACGTGCTGGTCATTGGCAGGAGAAGACAGAAGGAATTACCCTTTATAGAAGAAGTGCAGTTAATTGGAGAGCATGTCAGGAGGCTGCTGGTCAAGGTGTTTCAGAAGCTCGCCTGACATTGGGCGGGCATCAGTGTTGCCATCTGGCCATGTGAGCATCAAGGAGGTACCAATGCTGGAGGAGTTTTTGAGAGTCTTGATGTTCTCCTTGGGTTGGGACCTTTCCAGTTTTCCATCAGGGCTATACGTTGACAATAAACGTTTCTACCTGATTGACAGAACTAATTGTTTCTTTAAAAGGTTTTGATCTTTCAAAGTATCTATCCTATGATGACAGTGCAGCAGGATTTGACTTTGTTTTCCTGCTCATCTTTGTTGGAGTTAAACCACGTTGTGTCAAGGCTTCTAGAAGAGAATAACAGCATCCCCTGTGTACTCTATATACCCTAATCTTTACTGCATACCCATTTATCCTCGCCAGATAAGCTGCTGTGGGACCATCTCTGGCCAGGAACCAAATTAGATACTTGAAAGAAAATCTAAACAAGCAACCTATTCACCAAGAGCCTCCCAGTTTCTGGCAGGAACTAAAAAGACAGAACCTTCTTGCTCTGAGCAATGTTGTCCTTCTCATGCAAGTCTATATGAGGCCTTCTACAATGAAATCCAACTGCCTCAACCTCCTTTGCCCTTCCCAGCCTCCTCCCTGTGTCTTTCTAAAGGGCAAGGAGGAGAGAAGCTTCATCGAGGACTTCTGCAGGTTGTTCCTAGCCTTAATCCCCTTTGACACTCCAGGAGGGTCTCACCTGTGTCCACATGATGGGAAAGAGCTGGAAGGCGGTGCCGAGCAGGCTGGATATGAAGGTCATGGTGTAGGCTGTGGTAGATCTCCACCTGAAGATCTTCCCTGATACGAAATCAATTTGTCTGTATTTTAGTGCAATTTAGTGAAGGGTCTGTATAATGGTGTGGATGTGCTCTGAAATAACGGGGTTCCTTTCAGTAAGGTTTAACATAAATTTTGAATATTTGAATTTTGAATATTCTGGATTTTAAAAGAAAAAAAAGCGGCAAACCAGTCTTGTATGTGAATGGTTTATTCTTGCTTTTTCAGAGTTGTTATGCTGGATATATCCAGCTTACAGGAGTCGATAAAAAGTCCCTGTGCCATCTAACTTAAGCCCAGAAATTACCCTAAGCATCTCTCCTTTCTCTTTTGCAGCCAAAACCATCTGTGATGCAGGGAATGTTTTATAAGAACCAGCTACCTGGGATGTGCCTGTGAAGCATGAGTTGTTGCTACTGGAAAAGGAGCTATTGATTTTAGCAGCTTGAAAATGCTTAACAGACAGTCAGGCTGCAGAATATGGGAAGGGCGGTTAGCATAACTGTCTTTGGGGACAGAGATGATAGACATCCCTCTTTTGGGGTGCAGGCAGCAGACTTGCTCTCCCAGATGNTTCAAGGGTGAAGTGACTCATCTGCCCTAGCTTGTCAGAGGATGGTTAACTGACAGCCCGATTGGACCACACCATGGAGAAGACAGATGGTATGGAGACTATGGGATATTTGTTTGCTCATTTGTTTCTTGAAAAAAAAAACCCCAAACTTGGAGTAATTTCCTTACCAGAAATATTGTAAATAACCTCTTTTCTGTCGATATGTGCTAGGGCCAGGAGATGGAAAATGCATCAGTCATGTATTATGCAGACTTGCTAAACTGCAGTAAAAGCCTGGTCACAGCTCTCAGTTCAGCCCATTTGTCCTTCTGTCCTCTGTGGTGTGTAGGCAGGACAGATCTCCTCTGCTCCCACTGGCCGGGCTTTCCCCTTGTGTTGTGTTACCCTACGTGACGTTTTCCCTCTGTAATTCCTCCAACTTCCATGTGCCACTTCCCACCAGAAAGGAGGCTGCATCTTGGTGATGCTCTGTGACCAGCAGCTCCAAAAATGGTGCCAAATTCTCCCAGTCCCTGCACAGGTGCTGTGCCAGGATGGAGAGAGAGGGAGCAGGGCTTCTCCTGGTCGAGCTGCTCCTCCTCGTTCTCCTCATAGAACACGGTGTGTTTGCTCGAGGTGCAAAGCAGCCCAAACCATGGTGATTTATATCAGAAGCTCGCTGCATAAAGGAAAACAAGCAATGATGCAGGGGTTTAACTGTTTCCACCCTCAAGGCTGAAATTTGGGGGCTGTGAAATTTTGCAGGCTGGATCTAACCCCATGAAGTTGTATTAAACCAGGAGCCTCAGGCTGCGGGGAGTTGTATTAAACCTGGAGCCGTGCAGTTTGCTTGCGATGGGTGGGTGGGCAAACACACTGTCATGCACTTTGTGGTGATTTTCCTCAATTAATAGCCGTGCTCGGTGCCGTGCAGCCGGTCACCTTGGGAGGCACGTGTTTTGCATGGCTGTGGCTGTGTAAAGCGGCCCTGGCTGGCGCTCTCTGGGTCCGGCCTCTGCCCGGTGCCGTATTCATCATTTTCAAGGAATAATTTGTGAGCCGGTGTTTGCAGATGAAGCGACACAACGATCTTCCTGTTTGCCGTGCACGGCCAACGAAAAGTTAAAACCAAACCAAAAGCCTTGAAAAATGTAGCTGTCACAGATTGGTTCCACCTTTGTTTTTCGAGCTGGATTTATTATTATACAGCAGGCAGCTTTTTATACTTACAGAGACACGTAGCTCTGCCTGCAAAACCTGCTGTTTGCTTAATTGCCAATTAGAGCTACGATTTCAGCAAATTTTTGGCTGCCTCAGTGCAACAATTATCTGATTCACCTCCAAAAACCGCATCGGACCTTTGCACATGTTGCTGCGTCTCTGCAGTGATGAACTGCAGCCCCCAGCTGCCTGAAACTGAGATGGGAAAAGCAGTAACATTTTTCCCCTGCTCTCTATATAATTTTTGTTAATTTTTTTGTTGTTGTCTTCAGAACTCAATTGTCTCTTCCCTTTGGGTTATTCCAGCAAATGGCCAGACACCCAAACCTGATGGGGAGAAGGAGCAGCCCCGCAGCCTCCCTTACTCTGTGGAGACGCCATACGGCTTTCACTTGGACCTGGACTTCCTGAAGTACGTGGATGACATCGAGAAAGGCCACACCATCAGAAGGGTTCACATCCACCGGAAAGCCAAGCAGCCGAAATTCAGCACCCTGCCCCGAAACTTCAGCCTGCCCGAGAATGGCTCCCATGGATGCCTGTCCACCCCCAGCAAGAGCTGGACGGCGACCTGCTCCTTCCCCCAGCGAAAGGCGTCCCTGGGGGCAGAGGAGACCCCCCGTCCCCTCCTGCCCAACGAGCTGACCCTTTCTGTGGCTGATGAGCCAAGTTACCGGAGAAAAGCCCTTTTGGCAGAGACGCGGCGGCAGGTGGAGCTGGGGCGGCAGGAGGATGAGCTCTGGGGGCGACCACAGCTGCTGCGAGCCTCCAGCATGCCAGCTGCCCTGCCACCCGGCCAGACCCCACCAGGGGACGGACGGGTGCTTTCACCCCTCCAGCCCCCTCCCCAGCCCTGCCACGAGCAGAGCAGCTCCAAAAGCACGCTTCCCCCTGGCTCTGATGGCTTTGTATTAAATCTGCCCCAGCAGGTGAGCTCAGAGCAACATGTTTCCTTGGGGCAGAAGGAGCATCCCAGTGGAGGCAGCCCGAGGCTGGTGCAGATGCAGCCTCCGTGGCAGAGCCAGCATCCCACCACTCCGCAGCTGCAGGTGGTGATGGAGAGTGGAGGGGAGGAAGTTGAGCCCACCGATGCCAGCGGTCGCTCTGCCTTGGCCGAGGGTGAACCAGCATCACCGGGTGCCCTCCAGCTCGTAGAGGAGAACACAAACCCTGGGGAAGGGGAGTTAAGCGTGAGCAAAATTGCTCCAAATGTGCTGAAGGAAGCTGAGGAGGGGAGTGTCCAGGCTGGAGAATACAAGGAGAGCTGTGGTCCTGAGCCTGCTGATGCTGGAGAGCCTGACACAGTCTCCACGCTGAAACAGCAGGTTGCTGCTCTGGAGGAGCAGCTGAACAAGAAGAAGGAGGAACTTGAGCAGATCAAGGCAATGCTGGAGCAGCAGGATCATGAGATCAAGGAGAAGGAGAAAAGCATTAAGTTACTGGCCAGCTCCAAAGCCCAGCTGGAAGAGAAGCTGTGCCAGGAAAACACTGGAGATGCTAAGTCCCCCTCCAGGCAGAGCAGTGGGGCTTTGCAGTGCTACGATGCTGCAGTGAACACCGACATCTCGCAGGTAACCGGGGCTAAGCAAGCCCATGACAAAGGCATCAATGTAAATATCCCCATCTCCACCACATCCATAGGATGCAGCGTCTGCAGAGCAGACAACATGAACGCACAGGTGATGGAGCTGGGTGCTTGGAGAGATCGGGGACTGGAAGACGCTTGTGGTGGTGTCAGTGGAGAGGGACCTGGACATTTTGGTGAAGCTGATGCTGAGGCTGGCCTTCATGCACCGCGCTTCACCCAGCTGAAGATTGACGAGCAACTCAGCGATGACAATCAGAACCACAGGAATAAATATGATACCCAGGGTCTTGCTGCTCACACGGTGACTGCAGAAGCCTCTCGAGGAACAAGAATTAGCTCAAACACAGGAGAAAACAAGGCAGGCTTTGGCGAAGCTAAACCTCAAGATGGGTTGGAAGAGGAAGGTCTCCCCGACCACGAGGATCTCCCTGCTGTTGACCCCATCGGCCAATACGTAAAAAAAATCCAGGAGCTTTTGCAGGAGCAGTGGCTGTGTTTGGAGCATGGCTACCCCGAGTTAGCGAGTGCTATTAAACAGCCGGCCTCCAAGCTCAGCTCCATCCAGAACCAATTAGTTAATTCCTTAAACTCGTTGCTGTCTGCCTACTCTACGCAAGGGCCCGCGGATAAGGAGAATTCGAACACACACTATCAACAGTTGGGTAAATAATATTGGCATAGGTTTCAACGTATTCGGGCCAGATCTCTTCCCATTTTTTCAAGTGTTGAGCAGGGATGATGCAGTGGAGCTTGGTGGCTTAATTAGTATCAGAAATAGCCCCTCCTAAACATGTATGAGAAAGGCAAATCTCTGCCCATCATAAGCTACGTGATCTTAAATTCAAAACACAAACAAAACCATGTAGGGACTGATAAAACTGGGCCTTAGCTATATGCAGGATCAGCTTCCAAAAGTGGCTGTACTTGTGGCTATTCCATCAAATAACATTTTTTCTTAATTGGATGTGACATCTCAATTTGCAAGGCTGTGGGGCTCATCAGGGGTAAATCAGCATGAAGTTCACCAGAACCAAAACCAGTTCAAACAAACTGAGCAACTTGACTGGGAAAAGGCTTGTTCCCCACTCACAGCTGTTCATCTAAAAAAAATTTTAGCTTATATGAAGATGAGAATCCAAACATAAAGGCTGCCTGTTTACTGGGGTGGGGTCGGGGGGGGCTTGCAAATAGATAAGTGACCTACTACTTAGAAGCAATATATGTGAGACTGTTCAGACTCTGCTGGAAAGACTCATCCATGTAGTAGTATAGGAGATTTATGTAGGAGATTTCCCATACATTACTATTGAAAAAAACCCACCCCTAAACATTGCTACCAAGGTGAAACCCACTTACATTCATAGGACAAGTATGTAATTCCCATCACTTCCTCTATATTCCCAGTCACATGGAGATGTTTGAGACCCCTGTTTTAAAGGTGGCAGAGCAGGTTCGGATTGTGGCCAGATGCATCAGTAGACTTGCAAAACATAAAAAGCACCTCCTAAAGATGAACTATGATGCTTACAGTTATGATTTGTAGTTTGTTGCTAGAGGTTGGGAATAATCATTGGTAATTAATCATTGGTAATTACAGCACATCTGCTTAATTAATCTATTATTTTGTATTTTGCTAGAAACCTCTCCAACCACAAGTCTTAAATCTATCATGAAAAAGAAAGGTTATGGTTTCCATGCAGGAGGCAATGGGACCAAAAAGAATCTTCAGTTTGTTGGGGTAAATGGTGGGTAAGCATCCGTTCAGAAGATGAAATTGCCTTTTAACTTGTGATGTCCTCTGTATCGCTGAAGAAGTCATGCTTTTTTCCTCCCTCTTTTCCCCTCCAAACCTCTTGATTAAAAGACCATTTGAAATGGAGCCTCTTTTCTCCCTCCTTTAATCCAGCACTGATAACCCGTAAGTAACCATGTAGAAGAGAGGTTGGTGTTTTCAGCGCAGCGAGGGACACCCTGGGGACTCACACTCTCTGCACACCCATCTTCTGGGGCTTCATCCAAAACCCAGCTGGGTCAGTGGGAAGATTCCCAATGACCTTGGTGGGTTTTGGAGGAGGTCAGGATTGCCTGGGTGGGCACGCTGCTGCTAACTTGCCTCCACGCTCCAGCAATAGCCAAAAGTTGGTTCAGGGACTGAGAAAAGACAATTTCAGTCAATAACAAATTACCTCAGGGTGAAGGAGACCTGTATTTTAGGATTTTAGGAACACCCAGTTCCCATTGTGTCCAGCCTCTAACACTCTTCAGCCTTTGAGCTCACTAGATACCACAATGTGTGCTGTAGATGCATCTCTAAGAGCAGCACCAGCACATCTTCTACCGAGGAGTACATGTGCTGGTGTGAAGAGGGCAGGACAAGTTTCACTGTCCCTTTGCTGGGCAAACAGCTGCGTGTGCAAGTTTGGATGATGGTTTCTGCTGACATACTCTCCTCTGACTTCCCAGCTCGATGGCTACTGCTGTTGGGTGCATCAGATGTTACTCTTGTTGGGGAGTAGAACTTCTACCAACAGTCAGTGAAATGGGTACAACCTGTAATGAGTAGAGGAATCTTGACTAGTGTGAGAAAAGTTTTGGGGTCCCTCAGAGTGTAATGTTCTGTCTCATGGAAGATGTTACTGTTATTGATACTTTTGGACAAGCAGAAGAGAGGTCTCTCTAGCAGGGCTGCTCGAATGGTGGCCTCTGGTCCATGCTTGAGCTGCAAACAGCTTTTGTCTAGTGGTCCTCAAGGTTGCCAGCACGCCGCCTGTCCCACTTGGCCACCTGGTCGTGTTTCTCCTGGCTCCCCACCACCTGCTGGCAGCTCCCAGCAGGGATGGGGCTCACAGCCCTTGCCTGGCCGTGCTGGGGCTTGTGCAATGGACATCACTCCAAATCAACCGAATAGTCCCTGAAGTAACCTTGCCTGCTGCTAATTAACTGCTTCTGTCATGCTCCTGCTGGCTTAAGAAACCAACAGAAAAAAAAGACTAACCCCAAGTTTGGCTGTGGCTCTAACCTTTTAACTCACGTATCATTCCGGGCTTCATCCAAGGCCCATTGGAGTCAGCCGGTGTCTTCAATGAGTCTTGGTCAGGCCCCGCGGCTGCGGATGGGGAAGGAGTGAGTAACATGTGGTGTCCTCAAATAGCTACGAAACGACTTCAAGTGAAGACACAAGTTGTGAGGACAGTCCATCGGACGGGGACGCAGAGAGCGAGACGGAGAGAAGAGCTGATGATTTGAAGACCACGCAGGTGGAAGGTGGAGGTGAAAGGGAGAGGGCTTCGTTGGGGACCTGCTCGCAGGAGAGACGTGACCTGCAGGAGCCATCAGCAGAAGCGGCGCCTTGCCCTCAGCACGAGGCTGACAGGTAACCAGAACCCCAGATCGTGCTTTCCATCTCATTGGTGAAGCCACAGGACACGCAGTGCTGTTCAGTGGCTCCCACGGGGCTGCGTTTGGGTGATTCTCAGTGGAAAGGCAGCTGCCGACCTCCGTAGGCATAGGAAAAGGATGTAAAGAGCTAAGTAGTTTTTGAGATACTACAGAATCTAATGGGGATCAGAATCAAATCAGGGCCCTACGTCTGACTGTGGAAAAAATGGAGTGAGTCATATTTGACGAGAATTAGCTCATTTCTCCCCTCTCATGTAAAGTTTCTAAGTATTTTGCAGGTTCAGGAGTAAGATTTTTTCCTTTAAGAATTCTTGTAAAAGCTGAAGTTGACCATACAGATCTGTGAGTGTGGACTTAATCTTAAAAGTGCTTAACTTTGTACCTAAAAATCTGTGTCAAGTCAATGGGACAACTTGTGTCCATAAAGTTAAGCAGTTAAGTAAGTGTTGAACATATCCTGACCTAAACTGCACGTTCTCCCTCCTGCTTCGGTACCTCCTGCAAGTTCTGTCCCATGATGGATTTACAAAAGTATTTTCCCTTTAGATGCAAACCCTCTGAAGATTTCCTTGCCGACTGCCAGCTGCTCAGCAAGCACCTCTCAGAAATCGGCACCACAAGCGACAAGCATCTGGTACAGATAATTTTCAATCCCATTTCAGACGTTGTTCTCCCTCTCTGTTACATTTAATGGATAAGATTATCCTGAGGGCATGTTGCAGGCTGTGCCCTACCATGCCACGGACATGAGGGGGACGAGATGTCCTCCGAGTCAGTTTTAGAATAGCCAAAAAGAAAGGAAAAGAGGGAAAAAAAAAAAAAGATGAAGGCTTTTTCTGCTTACTCATTCAAGTTACCACAGGAAATTCCCTTCCCCCATAAATTACAGCAGTAATCCCAAACCCACAAGCTAAATACTGGGTGGGTGATGCCAGAATACAGGACAAATTGGTGCAGGGCAAGGAGCTGGGATGGTGACTGGTTTGCAGGATGACTACCTGTAATGTAGTAATGGTGAGACCTTTGGTGTTTTCAGCAGCAAGTCACGAGCACCATCTGCCAGGAGTGGTTCTGGGTGTCGAGCCGCAAGTCGTCCAGCCCGGAGGTGGTCGCAACGTATCTCGAGGCAGTGGGGGCCATCCAGCCCCAGCTTCTGGAGATGGTGGTGAATCTGGTTGACAGGAACGGCAACACGGCTCTTCACTACAGTGTTTCCCACTCCAACTTTCCGATTGCAAAGCTCCTGCTAGACACAGGTAGGAACAGCCACTCTCTGCTAGCCGTGGATGTGGGAGTTAGTTTATGTCACTCTTGCCCATAGGGCACAGTCCCACAGGGAATGATCACAATGTGTAGAGGCAGGTAATGAGGGTCCATCAACAGTCCCAGACCTGGCAAACGGTGAATGAGGTCCAGGGTCCTCCCAGGGAGTTGTCAGGAACAAACTGAGATGGGGCAGAGGTGGGGCTGGGAAACAACTACAACCTACATGCAAGAGAGCCGTCCAGTAGACAAGCACAAGGCCAGGGTCCATCCAAGAGAAAAGTGTAGGGCCAAGGTCCATCCCAGATACAAGCACAGGGCCAGGGTCTACCCAGGAGATGTGGTTGGTCTGAAGACCAGCATCCTTGCCATAGCTCAGCCCTGGGCCCATGGGTGTGGGCGGGGGTCCCAGCTGCAGCTCCTCAGGGACATTAAGGCTCGTTAGTGTGCTCAGAGCCCTGACACGTCTTGAGAACTTTGTGGTCTGACTTTGGAGAGGGTTCAGGGTTCCTGTGATCAAGGGGTGTCTCTTGTGGCCCTGGTCCAGGTGGGATGGGGTGGCTTCGCCAGCTTCTTGTAGCAGCGAATGCCACATCATGGCTCAGAGCTGGAGGATCAGACCCCCGAGAGCACAACAAAGGCCTCAGCACAGCAGAAAAGCTCTTTTCTAAACTATTGAACTTTCAGCTCCTCTTGCAAAGAAAGAAAAAAATCTTAGTGGGGCTTGTACAGGGGAAAAATGCCCGCGTGCTCGGGCACTTTGGCCTTTTCTCATGGGCACAGACAATCTGTTGAATGTTAGGGAAATGGCAGATTATCATACACATCTATAACCCAATTGTTGCTGCAGGCGCGTGGGGAACCGCAGCGGTTTGTCCCCTCCTGCCACTGAGTGCCCGGGGTGGCTGGGTCCCCGGGGTGAGGACTCGAGCCCCAGCCCGTCAGACACAGCTCGTTATTATAATGCCCAAAGCATGTTATCCCCCACTTTTTTGGGTTGGTCTTTTTTTGTTGTTTTTTT
>VZRU01009562.1:81677-102802 GCA_013398155.1 Pedionomus torquatus | reverse complement strand
TGTTATGGTCTTCATAGTTAATTGAGTTGACTTTAGCAGTTGTAATTAACTGTAGCAATGTGTAGCACCAAATATTCTTTAATGCTGTGCTGACAAGACTAGATATTTAACACAGATAAATCTCAACCCCATGTAATTATGGAAGCTCCTGTTTCTGGGAAGATGAGGCTGCCTGGTTTATAATTCCCTCTTTGCTTCTCATTTGCTCCTCTCTCTCCACCTGGTTCGTCGTGGGGCTGAACCTTTCCCTGGGGCTGTGCATCGCCCGTCAGGCGTGTGCCGCCTGGACCTGCAGAACCGCGCTGGCTACACGGCTGTGATGCTCACCCCGCTGGCGACTGCTGAGACGAGCGAGGACATGGAGGTGGTGATGAAGCTGCTGAAGGAAGGGGACGTCAACCTGCGAGCCGCCCAGGTGGGTCATGGAATCAGGGAGTTGTCAGAGTTGGAAGGGAACTCTAGAGATCACCCAGTCCAACCCCCCGTGCTAAAGCAGGATTGCCCAGAGCACATCCCTCATCCAGGGATGAGCACATCCCACTGCATCCAGACAGGGATTGAAGGTCTCCAGAGAAGGGGACTCCACAATCTCCCTGGGCAGCCTCTGCCAGTTCTCTGTTGAGCACTGGGTCAACAGAGTGTTGAGCAATTGGGTTCCTCTTGTTCCGCTCACTCTTGGAAAGCCCAGCATGGTGAAGGGCAGCCAGCCAGCAGCGGGTATTAATTTCACAGAGGCATCTGCAAAGTGACTCATGCTGTGCTTGTAGTGTCCTGTTTACAACTCATTCAGGCTGTATCATGTCCCCTTGGGGACCTTGGTGTGTGTGTGGAAATAATTTGGTTCCTACACTGCACGTGCAGTGCCAGGCTGAGACTCGGTGGTAGACCTTGGGTTGGTGTTGCTGTTTCTCAAGAGATACAAAAGCCACCTCAGTGTGGCCACCCACCAGCTCCCTGGGGAGGGACACAGGAGACGGATCAAATGCTGAGACAAAAGGAAGGCTGAAAGTTTCACAAAATAATTTGTGTGAGCTGAAAAGTTACAGTCTGAAGAAGTGTGGGGTGGACCCCAAAGTATGGGTTCCCCAGGTTTGCTGGCGAGCAGTCACGCATTTTGGTCTCAGACAATCCAGCTCTTCTCCCAGACAGCTTTAAAAGTTGGTTTAGATCTAAGGTCTCCGGGGAGACCTTCGAGCAGCCTTCCACTATCTGAAGGGAGCTCCAGGAGAGCTGGAGAGGGACTCTTGGTCAGGAAGCGTAGTGATATGACAAGGGGGAATGGTTTTAAACTAGAAGAGGGGAGATTTAGATTGGATATTAGGAAGAAATTCTTTCCTGTGAGGGTGGTGAGGCACTGGAAGAGGTTGCCTTGAGAAGCTGTGGCTGCCCCATCCCTGGAGGGGTTCAAGGCCAGGCTGGATGGGGCTTGGAGCAACCTGGTGTGGTGGGAGGTGTCCCTGCCCAGGGCAGGGGGGTTGGAACTGGATGATCTTTAAGGTCCCTTCCAACTCTAACCATTCTATGATTCTAAGTTAAGCTGCCCGAGGGGGCAGGGGCACCTCTGGGGGCAGCTGGGAGCTGGGTGGTTTGGCTGTGCTGCTTCAGAGACCCTCCATGTGGCCATAGTGGAAGAGAGCAGAGAGCTCTTGAAATACCTGCTGAGGAGCCCTAGTGTGATTTAATAGTAATAATAATAAGCAATTATATGCATATTAATAGGAATTTTATGAGATATGTACTATGCAATAATAGTGTGCAACTTTATTGTATTTATGCAACAACAGCACACATTGTGTATTAGTATAGTATATAACATTCTGCATTATTAGTATAATATATAACATTCTGAAGGTGCGGGGCTGTGGGGGGCAGCGGGCGAGAGGTGTTCAGCCTTTCCCTCTCTGGTTGCAGGGAGGCCAGACTGCCCTGATGCTGGGGGTGAGCCACGAGCGGGACGACATGGTGCGAGCCCTCCTCTCCTGCCAGGCCGATGTCAACCTGCAGGACGAGGAGGGGACGACGGCCCTGATGGTGGCCTGCCGGCTTGGCAATGCCGACATCGTCAGGCTCCTCTTGGCCCAGCCCGGCTGCCAGGTCACGCTGACGGACAAGGTGAGGACTCCGGCACCGGGCTTGGTCCCGTCCACAACGGAAAAAGGCAGGGAAAGCTCACGGGGGGTCATGCTTTACAGGCACCAATCCCTGAGAGGCTGTTTTTAAGTGACAAAGTACAGTTTTGGGCCACTTTGTAAACGGGATCACTTTTAGGAGAGTACCCCTGATTTCGGTACTTGCTGTGCAGTGGATGGGGTGGCCGTGGGAGCATTGGGCTGGAGCCCAACCCAGTGTAAACCTATAAAAATAGATAAAATCTTGGATATCTGGAATCAGCAGGGCTTCAGCTCCAGGAAACTGGCAGCAGTTAACCCTCCCCTGAGAACGGACGCCTCTCTGGAGGGGAACACATGAGATGGGGCTGGGCTGGGACCTGCACGACCGGCTGGTGGGACTCTTCTCCCATGCAGGCTCACATGGCAATGGACCAGGGTGGCAGCATTTATAGCTATGCAACTGTTTGCTAATTAAACTAAAACTTGTCTGATTCCCGTGTGACTGGGACCAAGGGAAAGGGTGGCCACGATGCATTTTGTGCCATTGAGGTTACACCTCAAAAGACCACGAGGAGGTTTGCAAGATGGTGACTCATTTTAATGAGGAATGAACTGCAGGGAAGGAGGTTTGGGGGGTAAATAGCTGGGTGTGAAGCAGCCCTGGGCAACTGCTCAGTGGAGAGCGGGCACGTTGGCAACAACCTTCCTTGGTGGTGGTGAAGCCAAGAAGTGGCGATGGTTGGAGATGGAGCTGGGTGTATTACAGGGGTGGCCAGGACGAGATGCAGGGATCGGGGGGGTAATGTCTTTGCCTGCTCCTTCCCCCCTCAGGGCGGCAACTCGGCTCTGTCACTGGCCCACGGGGACATCGCCGTGCTCCTGCGAGCCCATGCCAAGCAGAACCCGTCCCTTTCGGCGTGACCCAGTGGGGAAGAGGAACTGGGATGGGGAGCGGGAAACAAGCAGCTCCTGCGTGTAACCACCCACACAGCGGCCAGGGCCAATATTGTGGGTTTCCGTACGTACCAGGGGATGAACCCTGTCAGTTATCTGCATACGTTCCCCGTGTCTAATTTTCCTCATTAAGCCTGCTTACACCCCCCTAATCTATGCACATTGCCACAAATGACTCCGAGCTCTCCTGCACACTCATCCTCGTGTGGATTTGGCAGGTGAGCGACCGAAACGAGGGAGAACAGCACATTAGAAAAGCAATACTTAGTCTTTTGTAACCTTAGATTATGGTTGTCCTTTTAATCGACTACTTAACTGTAGCTCATTTAACTTGTAAGTTTGTGTCCTAATATTTATTATTAGCTCTTCTGTACGTAGTGGCAGGCAGTGACTATTCAGTGTATGTAACAACAAACACCAGCTGGATGGATTATCTGAAGTATAAAATCCTATTTATGTTTGCCTGTGTGGGTCTGATGTAAGAATTAAAAATTAATGCTGTAGGAAAATATTTGAGTGTCCCAGACCCAAACACACAGACATTGTTTTGCCTCTTCAGAATTACCATATGGCTCTTATTTTTTCTAATTAAGTTTGAGCTAACAGGGAAGCGCAGCCCATTGACATGCACCGCGCATCCGCATGGACGGCGCTCAGGCTCAGCAGCAAGGACCAGGTTCTGCCAAGCGTGGCAGGAGGAGGTCACAACAGAGTCCCATCCCAAGCTGGGTTAAGGTTGGCCAAGAGTTCTGTGGAGGGACTTTGCTGACAGATGCCTTTTGGGCAAGTACCTGCTCTCCCCTTCCCCTCCTGCTCAACTTTCAGGTGCCCAAACTACCCCCATGTCAAGCTGTGTCATGACTGAGCTGCTGGAGTCAGCCGGTGCCAGGGCCTCCCCCACCACGGGGCACCCACAGGGTTGGGCCAGTGTCATCTCAAGTCATACAAAGGACGGAGGGTTTTTTTTTTTCTCTGAAATCCTTCTCCTGCTGACAAAGAGGGAGGGAGGGCTCAGGCCCTGTTTTTCCATCTGTCTTTACGCTGTCGTGATATACCCAGAAATGCCATTTCATGAGGCTGTTGTGCATCTCTGTAGGCTTTCACGGCCCTGGATGCCATCACCAGTTGAGCTGGTGCGTGGTACAACATCGTAACCCCAGAGCTACTTGCCATCACTAAAAGCAAGTGTCCCCAGTTAGCTGGGTGCTTGTCTTTGTTTGTTACTAAGCAGAAGTTAACCCTGGACTACTTTGGTTGCTTCTAAGTCAGTTCACATCCTGATGAAGTCGATCTTGACCTGCCTTTTCCCCTTCCTTCGTGTTTGCAATATGTGGCAAAACCTTTGCCGAGAGCCTCTTGTCCTTGTTGCAAGGAGAGGAGCCCCCTGCCTTCTGTTTGCCACGGAAATCTGTCTGCTCTGGTTTCTTTCTTTTCTTCACGTGTTTATTTGGAAGCCCTCACCAGCTCAAATGTCTGGCTGCTTTTTTCATTTTTCTTTTTTTTTTTTATTTAACTCTGTCCCAAAATGGAGTTACCTCCTTTCTGTATAAATAAACTCAAGTGAAACCTTGACCGGCGTTTGCTCCCGAGCCTGTTCTCCTGGCGCCAGGCAGCAGGGATGCTCCGACAGACAGACAGACAGACAGACCGACCGAGCCGGACGGGGAAGGACAGCCCATGGTGACTGCACGTACATGCGCCTCATTAGATCAGCCAGTTTTGAGGTGTTTCTTCAGATCAGTGGTGCCCCATCCCGAGGTTCTGGAGTCCCGGATCACCACATGGACAGCATGAGGTGGGCTTTTTATTTTTATTTTTTTTCAGGAATTGCCCCAGTTTGCATTCCTGAGTGCTGAGCACCCCTCACCGGAGCCAGCCTGAGCACCCACTGCGTCGCCCCCAGGCCCCGGCTGCAAACAAAACCGGCCACGATACCATTTTGTGACAATCTCTCACTAAGATTTTTCTTTTTTCCCCTGGCAGCTCTGGAGCAGCGCTTGAGGCGAGGAATTCTGCTGCCTCTCGCTGCTCCCCAGAGGGAGGAGAACTCTCTGGCTTCAACATAATAAATGTGGGAGACTGTCTGCAGAGGATCAAGGTAGCTTTGGGAAGCGCCTGCCTCCTCCTGCCTGCGGGATCCCTCGGGGTATTGAGCTCACTGTCGAGCGATTTGGGGACGGGGCTTGTTATTTTGGGGGGCGTGCTGCAGCCCTGCAGCAAAGAAGCACAGATTTTGTTGCCTTCCCTCGGCCTCCTTCTGCATCCCCCTTTCTCCAGCGTTCCCGTCCCCACAGCCCAGGCTGGTTAATTACATCCGCAGAATGTTTATTTTCATTCCTTTGTCTCCTATTTCCTCTTTTCCCCTCAAACCCTCTCCCCAGGGAGCAGCGGCTCCCCCAGGGTGACATCCCCCTTCCCCGAAGCGGCTCCTCCTCTCAGGAGGGACTGTGGAGGGTTCAATGCCCTCGGCGTCTCCCGTTGCCCAGCATCAGGCTGCCCAAAGCACCGGGTGGCACAGAACCGGCAGAAAATCGCCTGTAGGATCTCAGTGCCAAGAGCCAGCCATAATTTATATGTTTTGATATCACGGTAGAGATCAACCTAAATATAGGCAAGGAAAAATACATCCCCCGTGCAAGCACCGTGCAATACAAATGGAGACAATTAAGTCACAGCAAGGAAAGAAATTAATCTAATGATCTTTATGGGCTCACCATCTCGGAGCTGATTAGCTATGAAGGGAAAGGATGACGAGACGCTCAGCTCAACAGGAGTTTTTCCACTCTCCTTATGGCCATTTCTAGTACATCCCTTTCTCCTGCTGCAAGGAGGGGAGCAGGGGCTCTGATGGTCTCATCTGAAGCACCTCCGTGGTCATGGGGAACCACATCGCTCTGTGTGGCCCTCGGCTTTCATGCTGGGGCTGAAAAAGGGATGAATTCCAGCAAGTCTCTGGTTTTTTCCTCCCTATTTTACTGATAACCTCCAGAGAAAACCCTCCACCATATATTGTCCCCTGAGCCACGTGAGCCTGTTACATGTCCCTGGAGATGCAGGGACACTGAGCATTTTGGTGATAGGACAGAGATGGGAAATGGGGGATGGTGTTGCCAAAGGGGAGGTGCCAGAGGAACAACAGCCAACTCCACCCAAGGTCCATCCTGGTGAGAAGGGGACCCTGGATGCCTGGAAACACTCCAGGTCAGGTGGGATGGGACTCTTAGAAACCTGATTGAGTTGAAGATGTCCCTGCCCAAGGCAGGGGGTTGGACTAGATGACCTCTAAAGGTCCCTTCCAACCTAAACCATTCTATGATGTGTGAGACTTCATCTGCACCTGGCAGGCTCCAGCTCCATGGCAAAAACTGATTTTGAAGCCACCAGAGAAGCACGGTCCCTGCTTTTCCCCAGCAGTGCCCTGGACCTGGCCAGAGCCACGTGAGACCCTCTTGCCCCGGCCGGTGCCTTCCACGCCTCGATGCCCACGCCAGAGACAACACACAAAGGAAACAGCTGGCGGTTTCCCCCCTCCTTGCCGAAAACCAGACGATCCCAAATTGTTCCTCCAGCGCTCGTGAGCTGCCAAGGCACAGGAGCGATGCATCCCCCGGGGGCACCAGGGCTGGAAGGCAATACCCAGGGATTTTAGAGGGGGATGGAGATCCAAGCTGTGCCCACCACACCCCCCCACCAGAACAGGGGGGGGCCCCCGCCACCGCCCCCGCGCCGTCCTGACATCAGCTGTAAGAAATGCCAGGAATGAAAGCGCCGGGTCCGTGGCGAAACGTGCGGGTCCCTGTGATCTGGCAGCCCCGGACAAAGGGCTGCCTTGTGCTCGGTGCCACGTCTGGGGAGGGGGTGCTAAAACCAACCTGGGGTCTCGTGCGAGGGGGGACGGATCCCCTCGGGGAAAATAACAGCAAAAACAGGGTGCAGAGGTGCAGATGGTTCCGTGGCCTCGGCCTGAAAGAATCATCTAGTGCAGAAAAGGGGATGAAATAATGGCAGTGATTTGGTAATGTCATCCAGGATATTTTAATTGTGTCGCTTGGCTTTTGTTGGAGGCTAACTCATTGCCTGTGCTGTAAATATCCTCAGCCTGTGGCGCAGGGGAGGACCCTGATCCCTCCGATGGGGCCAGGAACGGGGACAGCAGGGCAAGAAACATCCATCAGCCCCCGAAACGGGACCGTGGCCACACTGAAAGCACCAGGAGAGCGCAGAGCACCTCCAGCCCCAAGCACACACACAGCCCCATGTAACTGCTGAACCTCCGCGGTTAATTAAGCTGACGGGCTGTTCCCAGGCGGTGGGGATGGGGACGTGCCTTGGCTCAGCTCCTTTGACATCTGCAGCTCCTGCACAGGGGGACAAGAGGGTGCTGGGACAAACCCCCCCCCAAGGTTTAGCACCAGGGGAGAGGTAGAAAGAAGGACCAGCAGCTTTCTCAGGTCTGAGTGGAGGCACAGGGTGTGAAACACAGAAAATTCCGCTTTGTCTTTCTTCTCCCCAGTCTTGCCCAAGCAGATGGCGGAGAAAATCAGCACCTCTCAGTTTATCACCCCAAAACTGCCCCCTCAGCAGCTCGGATGGTGTCAGCTCAGTGACTATCAGCAGAATTTAATAGTCTTAGAAGAGACGAATGCCCCGGCAGCGAAGGCGGGTGTATTCACTGCAGGGGAAGCAGCTGCAGCAGGAGCAACCGCAGCGCCTCTGCTTTGGGCTCCACCGGGTTGAGTTCACCCCCACGGTGCCCCGTCCCGTCCCCAGGGCACGGTCTGGAGGCACCACTCAGCCCCACGGTCACCAGGACACCAGGTCTCTCCTTTTGGCAGCACCCACCTGTTTGCAGGAGAAAAAGCCAGCTCAGAGCTTTAGGAATTTGGCTTTCCTGGTCTTGGCTGAGAAGATGGACCATCCTCGGAGAATCCCTTGGGACAGCCCCTCCAGCAGGGCCACCGGGCCCGGGCTGAAGGCAGCAGAAATACAATATTTTTGTCAATTGCTCCATCTAGTGCCATTTCAGCAGAAAAAGCAGGGGGAGCGCAGTGCCCGGAGTCGGCGCAGCGTGGCTGTCCTCGGCTGGTGGCTGTGGCTGCTCCGTGAGGATGCTCCGTGTCCCCACTCTGGTGACGTCCATCAGCCGACGGCAGCCCCTGCGCAGGGGGCTCGGGACACGCTGCTGGGTGGGATGAGAAGGGCAACGGCAGCACCACCACCTCATTTCTTGATATTTGAAATTGCTCGTAGGGAATACGATGTTTCTAAGGGCAGATGTTTTCCTGTAAGAGTTTCTAATCCCATCTTGAGAAAATAAGAGGAATATGAGAAATGAAGCAAAGGCTCCCGGCCCCAGGGTTGCGAGGGAAGAGTGGATTTCAGCACCCTGGCAGGGTGGGCTCCAGCCGTGGAGGAGATGAGGACCAGCTGCCAACACGCTACGAGAGCCGGGTGTCACCCAAAGACCCAGGACCGTGTACCCCCAGCACACGCGACCTGCGCAGGGAAAAGCTGGGGTGGGGGAGATTAACCACCACCTGGCCAGGAACTGTTCATGATTTACACTGTGCAGGACAGCACCAACAGACAACAACCATCCCCATTTGCCACCCCACGCCCCAATTAAATAACATTTGCCAACGTAACAATAGTTTGTCCAGTTTTAGCTGCTTCCCCCAGTCACAGAATCACAGAATGGTTTGGGTTGGAAGGGACCATAAAGTCCACCCAGTGGCACCCCCTGCCCTGGGCAGGGCCCCCTCCCCCCCCCCCAGGTTGCTCCAAGCCCCATCCAACCTGGCCTTGAACCCCTCCAGGGATGGGGCAGCCACAGCTTCTCTGGGCAGCCTGGGCCAGGCTCTCCCCACATCTCCACCTCCACCTCCCCTCTTTCAGTTTAAAACTGTTCCTCCTGGTCCTGTGGCTCCCCCTGCAAGTTAAGCTCCTCCTCCCACTGCAAGTTAACTGGTTAACATCCAGAGTCGGACACCGATTTCACTGCCAGGAGCAGTGAAACACCCAACCACGAATTAAACCCGTCTCCGATGGGCACGATCCCACAGGCACATCTCACTGGCCAAAGCAGCCTCTGACACCAGGCTGGGACATCCTCAAGTAGAAATCCCATGGAGAAACCCAGACAGGGACCTCCGGCAACATCAATGAGGAGGTGGTCACCTGTAACGGGGCTTTCCTCCAGCCCAAACTCGGCTTGGAACAAACAGTGTCCCTGCTGAGAAGTGATTTTTGGTGGGGGTGTTCCACACAACACCATCTCCAGTGCACAAACAGGACAACGCATTGCTCTTTAGGGGAAATTCTTTGCAGCCTCTTCTGCTGCCCCCAAATAACCAGAACCTGCAGCAAGCAAGCTCCCAGGACACCAGGAGAAACCCACCTTCTACACTTAACATCTCCTTTCAACGCATGTCCTGTCATACCTGTACACCAGGGTTTAAAAAAGCTGAAAATTAAAAAAAAGCCCAGTAAGGGTTTTAAGAAAGAGAAGAGACGGTTCCCATTCAAAATGCAAACCCCCTTCCCCCCAGAGTACCTTTTCTTCAGGAAAAATGAGCCTTTCGAGGACGTCTTCTGTTCTGGTTTACGTCTAGAGCTGGTAAAAGCGACCGCAGCATCGTGTCAGTTCTGGAGAGAAAACCTGTTTCCTGGGACGTGGTGGGGAGGAAAACGGGAGCTCAGGGGGTCTGGGCCCTGCCCCGGGCACCCCGGAGTGGGGCACAGCAGCAGATCCGGTGCAAAAGTGGGTTTAACTGGTACGATCACTTCAATTAGGGTGCAATTTTTAATTTTAACCAAGCAATTAGAAGGACGGCACCTACAGCAGGGGCTGCGCTATCGGGAACGAAGAGGTCTGGAGGCTGCCACTGCCTGTTGTCCTTTTTTTGGGTGGGCATTGGGAATAAATTCTGCTTCGCTTCCCGTGAGGTCTGCGCTGCTGCGGGTCCTGCCGGGACAAGGCTGGAGGCCGAGTCAAGGGGATCCTCGTTCCTCTTGCCGTGGGGCTGTGGCAGGACACGGATCTGGGATTTGTCGCCACCCGAAAAGGTTCAGCTTCTCACAGGCTGGTGGCCGTTAGAGAACACAATGTCCATCGCTGCTGGAAGGGAAAAGAGCCACCGTGACGGCGTTTAACCAGAATGTAAATACAGCGAAATTATGGCTGTGGAAGTGTGAAACCGTGGAGAAAGATGATAATGGAATTATATATCAATGCTCAGCACAACTGTAAAAAACTAATGTTTTATCCATGGGTAACGTTAAATTAATTCATTCCCGTTCTTTCAGGTGAAGGTACATTAACTGCTCCATCTCGGCATAATCGTATTACCTCAACAAGCTCTCTCGATGTCGTACTTCCAGGGTGGTAATCGCCCTTTGATTAATTACAGGGAATTTAGAGGCATTACAGCGATTCCCGGTGCAGCAGCGCACAGTGACAAAGGCCCCTCATCCCTCCAGGCTGCCCTGCTGCTCCCTGCACCGTCCCACCCTGCCCCACCAGGGTCCCACCACCATCCGGACACTCCTGAACCCCCCGCTCGGCAGCAGGGACAGTGCCTGAACAGACCTTGGAGACATCTCCAGAGGGTGCCTGGAGAGCCCACGTGGTGGGGAGGACACAAGAATTTACCGCACCACAGTCCCGGCCTCTGAAGTGCAAATGTTGGCCCTTTTCTTTGCAGACATTCCTGGAGATGTCAAGGATGTCCTTGATGGTGTCACCGCAAACCGCAGGTCATTCCAGGTCTCTCTGGGTAAGGAAGCTGATGGAGGGACTGTGAACACCACACAGAGTCCTCAAACCAAGGCAGGAGAACCCTTCCCACTGGTACAGAGGAGTCAAAATGCTGGTGAGTGGCACCTCTGAAGTACTGTGAGATGCCTACAGCAGGGATGCTCCTTCCTGCACGCAGGCTTGATTACTCCTGGGACAATACTGGTCACTCAGCGCCTTCGTCTTCATCCCCTCTTTCTCCCCCTCAGTTTTTCTGTTTGTGCACCTGGATCCTTGGTTTCTCACTGAGCTGTTTCTGTTGGCGTCCCCCTGACTGAGGTCTACTTCCCAGGCTGGAGTTGTCTGGATGCTTCCTGAGGGAGGCAGGTGTGGACGGGAGGGCTTCCTGCAGCCATCTCGCTTGGGAGCAACCTCGCTATTGGCACCACCAGCCCTGCCTGGAACAGCAAACAGACACCTCACGCAGTACATGCCAACGGTGACTTAAAGAATAACCAACCCCACAGCTACTTGTGTGACCGAGCTTTATTTAGAATCTTTGTAGTCATAAAATGTCTCATTTTACCGATATACGTAAACATACAATCGGGAGGTTTAATTGCTTTTTTTTTTTTTTTTCCCTTGCACAGAAATAAAATTTTAAACAAACCAGGAGACCTCGGCCCAGACAAGCCTGATGCAAATGTAATTACCTGACTGGGTCCTGCACATGCAGCACATGCTCTGCAGGGTCACTGGTTTATCCGTTAGTTGCGATGTCATTTTGGGCAGTAATATATTCCACACACAGAGGGCAAATTACAAGAAGCAGAAAATGTTCTCTCTCGTTCTGAGCAAGGAGAAGTGCAAAATATCTCAGCCCGTAAGTTCTATCCTCGATGTCTCTGAACAGTAACAGGCTGATAAACAGCCGTGTACAGCTTCAGAGTAAACGTGGCAACATCTTAAAGCAGGAGCGCGGTGGTTATAAAATCAGAGGAATCACTACATTTTGTTGATAAATCCCGTATAACACTTTTGAAGGGTACCTCTTCGCGTTTCACCTCCCTGTCCTTAAATTCCTCATACCTTGGGCACTTCTGCAACCAAAGGCAGTTTGTTAAAAATTCCCCAATTTGCTACGTCTGGGCGTATTTCTGTGCGTCTACAACCAAGGTTCCTCCAGCAGTTGGCAAATGGAATCCTACAGTGGGAACCCACTGAGAACACGAAGTCTCTTCCAGGCACTAGGATCAGAACACCCCCTAACCGTTCCGGCGGGCTCAATGCACCTTGGGGTGACCAACCTTTAAAGAAAAAAGCTTTCTGATGAAATAAAGAAAACCATTTGGATGAGAGCTACTCACAGCTGGCTTGTCTCAGCGTCGTTCACCTCCAGTCAGTACCTGGGTGTTTTTTAAGGAAAATGGGGGAAAAAACCCGCTCTGGAGCACACTGAACGCTGTGATTTTAATACCAACCCTGTACTACTCAGTCAGCAGATTACAGAGTTTGAATTTTCTTTCTGTTTCATTCCAGGGATATTTTTTTTTTCACATAAAATAAGCAGCCAATTTTGACACCCACCCCCTTTCATTTCTCCCAGGTACACCATCGTTATAAATTATACCAAACAGTCCAGCTCAGACTGGGCTGCTTCCTCTAAACCCCTTCTGCTCCCCTGGATGGGAAGATTAAACCACAATGGCCTGCACCACCATTAACCTGCCTGCCAAATTCATTTGCTAAATCACCCAGGCTACGGCCATATAATCACTGCAGGAAGGGCTGTGACACGTAACCAAGTTGCTAATTTTTGGCTGCTGCATCCCATCTCCACCAGGCAGAGCGGGACAGGCCTGGGGAAGGCTCCTGGTGGAGCTTCAGCAGGCTCCCTCCTGGCTTAGCTTAAACCTAAAAACCAACCAGTCGGTTGCTTCGACCGAGCTGTTTGACTTTTCGGGGGGGGCTGAGGAAGCCCACGCTCCCTCCTGGAAGCCCACGGCAGGCAGCCCTGGGGGGGACCATCATCTTAAAGCACCATGAGAAGTCTTCTCTGGCGATCGTCTCACCCCAGCCTGGTATTAGCCAGAATTAAACTCCAGCAGCCCCGGGAGAGAAGCATCCTCTGTGAGCTGTGAAAGCCTCTTCCCGCATGATCTGATCCTGGGGAGACTCTTGGAAATGCAAAACGTTTCAGGGTTGGGTTTTTTTTTGCCGGTTTGGATTAACTTCATCTGGCCTTAAAGGCGACGTGCAGAGGGGCTGCTCGCCATCGTTACTGCAATTAGGGGCTCACATCGCCGAAGCAAACTTCTGTCTTCATTGAAGTTTCAGAATGAACAATTACGCTGCCACTTGGCACGACAACCTTTGTAGGCAACACGCCTGGCAGGCACCAGCGCGGTCCTTCTCCTTTAAAAATAGAATCAGAATAGGATGAGATGCATCATCACTGTTCACGCTGCCTAAATATCTGAAAAGGCTCAAACATTTTAAAAGCCCAAAAAGAGAAATTTCCCTCTCCCCTAGTTTATTTTTCATGCTAAAGGCTGCAAATTGACACATCACGGTAATTACCTCTGACGAACTTCCAGAGACCTACCCAAAGAGATAAACGTGAGAAGTTCACATTTGACTATCAGACTTACTGCGCCGAGCACAAATAATTTCCCAGAGGAGAATTTGATATTTCATCATTTGGAACAGTGGTAATTTAATTACATTGCTAATGTTTTCTGGCATACTTGAAAGGACAATTAGCATAAGTAAATCATGAGTGAGATGACAAGTCACTCGGCATTTATTTCTGCTCATCAGATGCGATCGGTTGAGGATCTAAATTCGCTTTTGTGTGCGAACTGATTCCAGGTTCAGCAGTTGTAGCCGGGGTTCAGCCTAGTGGGGATAAACCGATGGAGAAATAAAGTAAAATGGATATTGTTCTTCAAAGTTTCTTAATTAAACTTGTCCAGAGAAACCTCAGAAAGCCAGCAGGAGGAGGAGGGGAGGGTGGGGAGAACAGCTGATAAATGTGGAAGGCTAAATGAAGCTCGAGACGCGCGCTACCCTTCCTGGCAACGGGGTGAAATACTGAATCGTTTTTGCCAGGGTTTGCTTTTCGCCCTGCTCGGGGCCGGGCAGTATCATTATAGCTCTACTGATGTTCTAAAATAATCGGCATTTATCTCCGCAAGCGCGATGAAGGTTTCACGACAACACCGTTAATGTGACAGTTCCTTTCTGGCGCTTCAGAATAGCTACAGCTTGCTCGTGAGTGACGCCTTCCAACGCTTCCCCGTTCACGGCTAAAATCTGGTCGCCGCGCTTCAGTCGGCCGTCGTCCGCAGCTGCTCCCTGCAAACGGCAAAGCGCTTCGTTAGCGGGCATTAGTGGCAGGGAGCCCCACCATCCCCTTGGAATTACAGAATCATGGAATGCTTGGGGCTGGAAGGGACCTTAAAGCCCATCTGGTCCTTAAAGCCCATCTGGTCCCACCCCCTGCCCTGGGCAGGGACACCTCCCACCACACCAGGTTGCTCCAAGCCCCCTCCAACGTGGCCTTGAACCCCTCCAGGGATGGGGCAGCCACAGCTTCTCTGGGCAACCTGGGCCAGGCTCTCACCACCCTCACAATGCTGATGGGATGGAATGAGGAGGGATGCAGCACTGGGGAATCGCTCTGTAACTGAGTGGGGAATGTGGGAAATGGCAGTGGGGATGTCTCCCCGGGTGCTTCAAACCCTTGGCCATCGCTCACCCCACTTATCCAACCCTGTAGGGCTCAGGGAAGCCCTGGGATGGGGAGAATTGGCTCATCCCTGAAAAAAATGGCAGTATAAAGACTGGTCCTGGCTTTTCTGATTATGGAGAGGCTTGTTAAAGCAGCATTTCACTGTACCCCACACGCAGTGCTGGGAAACAGATTAAAATGTGGGGAGGGAGAGGGACACAGAGCTCATGCAGCAGAAGAGCCCCAAGCCCCAGATGGAGCTGGGCTCCATGGAAGTCCCTGAGAAGCTCCCACAGAGCTCCAGAAATGGCTGTTCTCCTCCAGAGACCCCACTCCAGCTCTTTGGTCTAAATCCTGAGTCCTCCCCTGCCCAGAGGTCAGCTCATGGTGTCTGCTTCTGCTCCACGGCCCCACCGGTGGCTGCAGCGTATTCTAGCTTCAACTTAGGGTTTTTCAGCTGTGCCCACATCTAGAAACTTGTAAATCTAAGCATCAGTTTAAAGACACAGGATCTTCCCATGTTAATAAATGAAAATTGTAAAAAAAAAGAGCAGATCTTTGTGGTTTGAGCCCCAGCATCGCAGAAGCAGAGGGGACATGACTTCTACTCCACCGTAAGACAAAGTCTTCTTAATTATGTCATCTACCCCACCAGAAGGGTGGACACAAGTGACACCAAGTAGGCACGGGACAAACAGCCATGTGACTGACTTTGAAGTTACTTTATGGAAAGTATCCCTAATTCCCACTGTTTTCCTTTCCTCCTCTCCATTTCCAGACCTCCCTCCATGTGGCCGTGCCTGAGGCATCTTGCTGGCCCACGCCGAGCCCATTTCTAGCAAAGGGGCACTTCTCCCTCTGCACCAATGGCCATTCTGGGGCTGTTTGCCTTGAGAATGCCGCTGAGACCCCCAAGTCCTCCCCTGAGACTCCGGGCTGGGGTCAGGCTGGGGGCTGAGGCAGAGAGTGGGAGAGGAGCACTCGGGGAGAGGCGTGAGAGAGAAGCTGGAAGCGAGGGACAATAACTAAAGGCAGAAGTGATGCATAAGCCAATTCATTATCAGGCCACAGGGTACAGGCCTTTTTGCCTGTTGGGGTTTGGATGAGGGGACCATCAAGGGATGAGTTTCTCGCTGCTGGTTTGGCAGCCAAAGCTCTGCCACAAAGACACAGCATCTCTGCAACCGCCTCCTCTCCCGTGCAGTGGGGAAAAAGTGATGCTTCTACACCTCCTGGAAGGCTCTCAGAGATTTACAGATAGAAAACTGCCTTCTAAATATTTTAATACGTAAAACCCCCAAGTTTTCCAAGCATACAGAGCAGTTTTGCTGAGATCAAATATCTCGTTTCAGCCAGCAGTAACATGAAATATAAAGGGAGAAGCTGCCTGAGAGCTCTGGGTCCCCTTACTCACATCAACGTACTTAGCACATTCTGCTTTCTACTACATAATATATCACCCAAGCCAAATCTTAGGTTTACTTTTAAAGATAATACAGGGAGAAAAAGGGAGTAAGTAAAAAAAAAAAAGGATACCTTGGCAAATATAGTCTTGACATAAATGGGCAGGTCTCCATGGGGACTTCCATACCCCCCTACAATACTAAATCCCAGTCCATCAGAGCCTTTCTCCAAAGTAATAATCTTAGGCTGAGGTGCTCTGAAAACACAATAAATATCACTTAGAATAGCAATGTCTGTCTCTGGGGACTTTATGCAGAAGGAACACTTACAGAGTGAGCTATCAAGAAGTTTTCCACACAGTCACAAAGCACAACTCTCGCCCTGGGGCTGAAATAGGCGGCTGTGCAGCCCGGAGTCCAGACACTGCTCCATGTACTTCAGCTCCTTGCTTTGAAAATACTTATAAAATACTCGGAACCCCCAGGCCTGAACTCTCTCCGGGGGCTTTTGCTGTCTGCATTGAGCACAGGAAGATTTTTGGTGGAATTTAGAGCACCCCTACGCATATGTATGTGTATGTAGCTGTATCTGTAGCTCCAGCTCAAATTTGAATAAATCATTTCTACATATTTAGGAAGAATTGTTGTGACCAAAAGCTGTTTGGCATCTTGCACCTGTATAAAGGCGTAGCCAATGAGGACTGATAACTACCCAATTCTCCAGGACAGAACAAATGCCTACCTAATTCCGCTTCGTACTTTCACATTCAAATTTCCTCACTATTTCGATGTGAAAAGAGAATACAAATCCTTTTGTCAAGTAAGCAATTTTCCTTTGAGAGCGGCAATAAAAGCAGTATCTCACACTGTAAGACTCGAGAACGCAACACAAAAAGCTTAACTTTTATACTCGAAAACCCCTGAGGTAGGGCAGCAACTCGCATCTCAGCTTCTTGAGATAAGTATAATGAATCACAGAATGAACATGAAGAACATAATGAAGCTAATGAACAGAAATGAAGACAAAAAGCATTTCAAAATTGTAACTGGAATGCTACGAGCTGCCCTAAAAAGCATACGATGGAGAATGATGCATGGCCATGGGAGGGCTAGGTCTCTAACTTCCATCACCGTAAAAAAAATGCTCCAAGGGGACAATTTTTTAATCAGATTTTTTCAAATTGTAAAGCTAAAAAGATTCAAATGACAAAGAGAGTTCTGGGATGTATTTTGAAATATTTGCCTCTGATACCAGGCTTTGTAACACCTCCTGCCTTACTCTGGCAATAACAAATTATTTCAAATTGCCAAGATCATAACTTCTTTTGGGCAAAGAAGCCAACAGACAAGAGCATAAGGCATTAGAAAAGAAAGGAGATAAGTTTGGTTTTTTTAAAAATGTCCAGAACTAGTGCTTGGAAACACATCTTGTGCTTATTTACCCAAGCAATTTCTGTCACCAGGTGAAGATGGCCACGAGTCCATAATCAGCTCGGAGAAGGCCACAGTTTTCATTTCAAAGGTGATGGAAAATTAGAGAGAAAGGCAATGGGAGAGATCTCCTTCCCCACTCTGGGCTTTTCCCTCTCCTGGGGCGCAGGAATCCACCTCGCTCACGCAGGCTCGGTACAAACTTACTCGGGGTCTTCAGAAGGATGCTCAGCAGAAGGGCTGAGGTTGCAGCCCGCCGACATGCTCTCCAGCTGGGTAGCGATGGCACTGATGTTGGTATCGGCCACAACCTAAACAGCAAGATGCAATGAAATACTCTGTCTCCACTTCAGACCAAAACCAGCTCGGCTACTTATGGAGAAAACTGCTGATACATTAGGAAAATCCTTTGTTGGTGTTTTTTTTTTTTTCCCAAGCAAATCTTAAATACAAGTCCTACTCTCTTAATCGTCCCATGAATAGGTTCAAATAACAGTTAACAGCAGCCACCTTTCTGGGGGTTAAGTGCAAACTTTGCTCTGAAGCTTTCTCTTGTCTTTACACAGATGCTGAGTAGAGGGGGGAGAGTTTTTCTGGATAATGTGGAGAAAAAGGTTACTTTGTCAAGGAAATGGGTACATCCCAGAGCCCACACAAGGTGTCCAGAATTGGGCTTGAAAGTAAAGATTTCCCAAAGAGATCTAAGGGGCTATGGACCCAAAATACCTCAGACCGGTTTGTTTGCTGAGCAGGGAAGAAATTAATCCTTGTTTTCAATTCTTTCCAGCACGAATCCCACCAACTGGGCTCTTAAACTTCCCAGTTCTGGCCCCTGCGTTATTCCGAAACCCTCAGGAATTGCCAGCACACCGTAATTAAGAGAGTTAATGACATTTTGAGGGGTTGTGGGGCAGCAACCTCGCTCCGGCTTTTGAAGGTGACCATCTCCAAGTCGTGTGGGGGAGGGACAGAGCCAGCTGTGGCCACACTGAGGAGTTACTTGCCCACCGAGCTCTGGGGTTTGCCCTTCACAGGGGTTTGGCCCCATAAGAGCTCGCAGCTCGCAGACCCACTGGGGTTTATTAAAAACGAAGTGACGATGCCCATTCAGCCTTTTTTTCTTTTCTTTTAACCTTTCATTGCATGCTTATTTTCTATTCTTTTTCTGGAAAAAAATTGAGGAGGGAAGTGTTTTGGATTTTAAGCGTTTACAGCCGAAAGGATGCTAATTTCCTAAGGACTACACGCCGTGGTTATCCCTTAACTCCAAATCCTTGTGATGAGATATTCTCCTCTGCTTGACGTTTACTGCACAGCACAGGAGCTCAGCTCAGACACGGTGAGAGATACCCAGTAACTGTATTTTCACTATTTCCTCTAGCTATCGACAGCCTTATTTTATCAAAATTAACAGGTGCTTTTTCCACTCCTTGCCATCAGCATGGCTTAAGGGAGAAAGCTACCTTCTCAAATGAAAAAAAAATAATAATAAAATCCATGATATAAATCCCTGGTTTTAAATGAACGCTCACACTTCTTCCACAACAGTATTTCCCTCTAATCACCGGGAGCCAAGAGGGTGGCAGCATTTTCTAGGAAGGAAGATTAGTTCTCATGCCCGTTTTGCATCCCAGGACCGAGGTTCTCGGATGCCCTAAACGAAGGGCTCCGGTCGAGAAGGGAGCTGCAGCCGTCAAAGACCCTTCTAAGTTTTCCCTCCCCTTGCAGCAGGGGAAAGAGCGCCAGCCCGTGTTTGTCATATTTCGTTGTTAAATAAAACGAAGGCAAAATAAATCTATATTCCAAAATCTTCAGCTGGCAGGGAGAACGTATCAGAGTTCAACAACCTTGTAAAAAAGCTTCCCCTTATCTCATTACCACACCTGCGGAAAAGAAATTAAATTAAACCAAAGCATCAAAACAGCCGAAAGGGATGATTGTTCCCCCGAGACCCTAATCTCCCGCTTGCAAACAGCATTTGCAAACTCCTTTACCATCCTTCCCAGGACGGGCCGATAATAAGCCTTTCCACACGGCTGAACGCAATTATCTGACCTTTCAAAGCAGTTTGCCGTGAAGTGGTCTAACCCGATAATAAATAGAATTACTTAATGATACATCAGGCACGATTATCACGGCGATAGGATTATTCCGTTTAGATTGTTTTAATAAAAAATAAAAATAAAAAAAAACCCAAACCACAAGCACCCCAGCAATCCAGGGATGGAGCTGTACCTGCGGTGGGCATGGGGGGTAACCACGCTTAGGGCAGGGCTGCCACACTAATCCCTGCCGGTATTAAAATATAACATCCTGCCTTCACAGAGTAAGTTTTTAACAGAGGAAAATATATTCTATCATAGAATGGTTAGAGTTGGAAGGGACCTTAAAGATCACGTCCCATGGGCAGGGACACCTCCCATCAGGGGTGCTCCAAGCCCCATCCAGCCTGGCCTTGAACCCCTCCAGGGATGGGGCAGCCACAGTTTCTCTGGGCAACCTCTTCCAGCGCCTCATCACCCTCACAGCAAAGAATTTCTTCCTAATATCCAATCTAAATCTCCCCTCTTCCAATTCAAAACTGTTCCCCCTTGTCCTGTCACTCCACTTCTTGACAAAGAGTCCCTCTCCAGCTCTCCTGGAGCTCCCTTCAGATACTGGAAGGAATAAACCTGTATCACCTGCAAAAAAGTATTGAGCCCATTTTAAGTTAGAAAGCAAAAACGTGGGAGGAACCCCCCCATCAGCTGACAAACCCCAGAGGTTTCCAGAAGAAGCTCTTTGCTTATGCGAGGGATGGACTGACAGCCTGTGTCGGGGGGAATATTTTTAAATAGATGATGAGGTGGAATAGGCTGTATTACAGCTTTCAAGATTAGCAATTTGGGGTTCTGCAGCAAGCTTTCATTTTCTATTCAGGGCATACTGTTGACATGAGAAGTGAAATTACTCAACGCTAGTAACAATATGATAACTATAATTTAACAGCAAATCCTCAGCTGGTGCATATCCATGTCTTCCCTTTGACTTCAATGGAACTACACAAATAGACCATCTGCTCTGGAACCGCCTCGTCACTTACCAGGTCAGCAGTTCATGGACAAACAAAACCAAGAATAAGCAAGTCTAAAACTAAGTTTATTATAATTCCATTCCCTTTTTTTAAATATCTTTTTCTTCCCCCCCTTCTTTATAGTCACATTTGTGCTGTAATGCAAGCAAGAAGCTGGCAAAAACCTCTCAAGATGTGTTCCAATCCAATATGCCGGGATGATAAAGAAAATTAGAGTAGATTTTAGCAGCACGTCTTAAGCTTTTTTTTTTTGCCAATTGTTACAATAATTCTGCAAACGAGTAGTATTTTGAATTCTCTCCGGCAAGTATTTTTCTCATTTAATTTTGTAAACATAAAAATAAACTAAAGATGAATACACTGGCAAGCAGCAATTAGAACCGGAGCAGCAAAATGTGTCTTCCTTTCAGCTGGCACATCATCATGGTGGTGATAACACCGGTTTTCTCTCTCTGAGTGTTATTTTTCATTACCTGTAGAATAATCGATTCTGGGCAGCACTGTCTTAACGATGATGCTATCATTTTTACTAAATGCCACCCTCATTTCTTTCTTCTCCCCCTTTCATGAAGAAGGAAATTCAGACCGGGGGCAGTTTGGTCACAGTCTAGTTCCACACACACACACACACACACACACAATTTAGTGTTTCTAGTTAACTTCAAATTAAAAGAAAAAAAAAAAA
>VZRU01009562.1:67726-80842 GCA_013398155.1 Pedionomus torquatus | reverse complement strand
CCAGGGTCTCACCACCCTCACAGCAAAGAATATCTTCCTAATATCCAATCTAAATCTCCCCTCTTCCAATTCAAAACTGTTCCCCCTTGTCCTGTCACTCCACTTCTTGACAAAGAGTCCCTCTCCAGCTCTCCTGGAGCTCCCTTCAGATACTGGAAGGAATAAACCTGTATCACCTGCAAAAAAGTATTGAGCCCATTTTAAGTTAGAAAGCAAAAACGTGGGAGGAACCCCCCCATCAGCTGACAAACCCCAGAGGTTTCCAGAAGAAGCTCTTTGCTTATGCGAGGGATGGACTGACAGCCTGTGTCGGGGGGAATATTTTTAAATAGATGATGAGGTGGAATAGGCTGTATTACAGCTTTCAAGATTAGCAATTTGGGGTTCTGCAGCAAGCTTTCATTTTCTATTCAGGGCATACTGTTGACATGAGAAGTGAAATTACTCAACGCTAGTAACAATATGATAACTATAATTTAACAGCAAATCCTCAGCTGGTGCATATCCATGTCTTCCCTTTGACTTCAATGGAACTACACAAATAGACCATCTGCTCTGGAACCGCCTCGTCACTTACCAGGTCAGCAGTTCATGGACAAACAAAACCAAGAATAAGCAAGTCTAAAACTAAGTTTATTATAATTCCATTCCCTTTTTTTAAATATCTTTTTCTTCCCCCCCTTCTTTATAGTCACATTTGTGCTGTAATGCAAGCAAGAAGCTGGCAAAAACCTCTCAAGATGTGTTCCAATCCAATATGCCGGGATGATAAAGAAAATTAGAGTAGATTTTAGCAGCACGTCTTAAGCTTTTTTTTTTTGCCAATTGTTACAATAATTCTGCAAACGAGTAGTATTTTGAATTCTCTCCGGCAAGTATTTTTCTCATTTAATTTTGTAAACATAAAAATAAACTAAAGATGAATACACTGGCAAGCAGCAATTAGAACTGGAGCGGCAAAACATGTCTTCCTTTCGGCTGGCACATCATCATGGTGGTGATAACACCATTTTTCTCTCTCTGACTGTTATTTTTCATTACCTGTAGAATAATTGATTCTGGGCAGCACTGTCTTAACGATGATGCTATCATTTTTACTAAATGCCACCCTCATTTCTTTCTTCTCCCCCTTTCATGAAGAAGGAAATTCAGACCGGGGGCAGTTTGGTCACAGTCTAGTTCCACACACACACACACACACACACACAATTTAGTGTTTCTAGTTAACTTCAAATTAAAAGAAAAAAAAAAAACCACCTTGGAAGCTTGTTATTTCTCATGTATAGCAACAAGTGATTTTGTTCTCTTTGTTACGCTTTTATATAACCGTGCTCAGAGCCTGTATGAGGGGCAGCAAAGAATTTCTGAATGAAAAATTATTTCTTGCTTTCATACTGTGCAATTCCCATCAGCGAGCACCCTGCAAGGCTGTGATGCCTTGTGCCAGTGATGCTTAGGGTTTGGGTTTTTTTTTTTTCTTTCCTGAATGCCATTTATCTACCCTCATGCAGCTGCATGTTCAATTTATCACCGTACCTGCAGGATAATGCTCCCATAAGCATTCTTTAGTAGATTAACTGCATCTGCATGAGACAGCCCATCCAAAGGTTGCCCATTAATACTGACAATCCGATCTCCAACCTAAAAGTACAACAGTAATGGAAAATTACTAGCATTAGGGAAAATTAAAATTAAGAATGCTTAAAATTCCTCGTGAACTTCGCACCGCGCAGTCATGCTTCTCTTGTGCAGGATCCCTTTTGTGAGAATTATGCACTGCCAGTGATCATTCACCATTCTTCAGAGCAAGTACAACACGGATATTTTAAAAATAACAATGTGATCAGAGAAACAAAGATGGGTTGTATTTTACTGTTTCCATTTGCGAGCTGAGAGAGTGAGATTTTCACCGCTGTCCTCCCACCCAGACAGGATTAATTTGTGTCCATCTGTGCAGACAAGTTGATATTCTTACTAAGTATGCACATGTGGAATGCAGGATAGGCAAAGCAGGCACTTCTGATAGTAATCTAATTAACCTAGATGATTTCTTCTTCTTACACATAACAATGATCTTGACCCTGCCAGTCAGTGCTATTGTATAATTCTGTCAGAGACACGGCAGGAATGCAGCGGCGTGTGCTAATGAATCTCACAGGCCAAAGCAATCCTACGTACCTGCGGAAGGAGTTCTTTTCAATACTAATGCTGCCTTGAAATTCTCTCCAAAACAGAAAGGGTTCACCACTGCCATCATTCCTGGAAACTCTGGGTCTGATATAAGTGTCTTATAAGGGCTTTGAGATCAAACAACTACCTTCTGACCTGTTTTTGACCTGGTTTGAGCTCTACATGATGCCCAGTCTGCAGTCCCCAAAATGCCTGTGGTTTCCAGGGAGAACGTTGCTGCCCACCCTGGGTCCGGATCAAGATATCCATTCAAAAACCACTGCCTATGCTTTTATGTTCTTTCTCTTAATGTCACTTTTCCAATGTGGGCAACAACTGCCATTATCTCAAGATGCAATATAATAAAAAAGGGAAGAGAAGGGCAGGTTTGGATTTTTTTGAGGGGTGGGGTTGGTTTTGTTTTTATATAAAAAGAGGCAGAGCAGTCTGTGAGCCATTATCAAAAGTGATGGCATATACAGAAGTGCCTGAGGTTCTTCTCTGGGGGACAGCAGATGAAATAGGAAATATCGAGAGGACCCCTCTACTCACCCTGAGCCTTTGGGTACGCGCAGCCACACCACTGGCTTGGATCATAGCAATGAAGATGGGAATATCTCCTAATGGACTTCCCTTCCCTCCTGCTATACTGATACCAAGTGCATCATTTGGTCCCTAAAACAAAACAAAACAACACAACATTTTGCAACTGGAATAACTTAGAGAGCTCAGTGTTCTGGGTATAGAAGTAACTGACTCATTTGATTTATGGAACAGGGAGAAAACAGATAGGATTGACTGACACACGCATCCTGACACACGCAGGGCCCATTTCACAGCCAGACATCCACCAACCTACTGCAAACAAATAATGCAATTTTACTTGTGAGAAACGCTACAAAAATTAACAACTTCAGTTAAAGGTGTCAGCTTTTTGAATTGATAGAAAATAACTCACTGACCCTTGTTATCTCCACAGTCCTTGGGCCCGTATCTGCTCCTACTAATAAAGAAACAAACAATTAGCTTCTGTAATTAAGAGATAATATAATGAAGAGATAACGCTGTCAGGTGACAATGGTCCCTCGCTGCCTAGTCAGAGTTATCACTGAGCAGAAGCGGAGCTTTCCTGTGCCAAACCAGGCAGCGCCGCTCACGTGAGGAGGACGGGATTCCTGTGTCACCCAGGGATGAATACGGATGTCATCCCTGCGGCTGACGGATGCCACCGTGACGCCCATTGTAGCGCAGCCGCCGCTCACCCCCATCCATTGAATAGCAGCGCTCTGCCGGCCTGAAGAAAAGCCCTATTGTGTGTTGCACTCCATTAAAGGTTGGCTTATTATTCATAAATCACAGCGTCCCCGCCACAAAGGGTAGGGCACACGGCTGGTCTGAGACTGGCTGAGGCTCCCATTGATTTCCTCTCCTAATTTGTGCTGTACTAGCAAATAATAGACAGCCAGGAAGTCTGGCTGGCCTATATCTAGCCATAGGGCATTATTTAGAAGTACTCAAAAGAGTTAAAAAAAAAGGAAAGAAAAGAAAGTAAGAAAAAAAGGGACACTTTCAAAAATCATTTGAACTGAAGAGCCAAAAAGCTGAAAGGAGGGTGTAGAGAGGTGGGTGGTGGCCTCTTCTCCCAAGGGAATAACAACAGGACCAGAGGAAATGGTCTGAAGTCGTGGCACAGGAAGTTTAGATTAGATATTAGGAAGAATTACTTTACTGAAAGAGTGGTCAGGCACTGGAGCAGCCTGCCCAGGGAGGTGGTGGAGTCACCATCCCTGGAGGGATTTGAGAAACATGTAGATGTGGCACTTCAGGGCATGCTGTAGTGGCCGAGATTGTCAGGTTGGGTGATTTGTTCACCCAAATTGTGTGGGGTTCAGTTTTTCGTGGGTGTGTTTGGTTTTTGGGTTTGGGGTTTTTTTTTTGGTGTGTGTATGGTTGGACTTGATGATCTCAGAGGTCCCTTCCCACCAGGAAAATTCTGCTGATGGTGTAGTCGGGACCTGGGCTCTACCAGCTTTAATTAAACTATTTTAAGAACCTTTTAGAAGGGAGGCAAAATTCGTCTCTTTCAAGAGTTAATGATTCTAAACAACACATATCAGTATTTCTCACCGCCATGAACGTGGTCTTGGGCAGATATCTGTTCTGAAAACCCATGGCAGGACGGTTGAGGGACAGCGGGAAGCCCAGCCCTGGGGATGCTGAATCCTCAGTGCCACAGAGCCTTTCAAAATGACACAGGGAAGGCTGCCCAAAAGGCCACACGCCTCCTCCAGGGCATGCAAATTGGCAGAAGAAATGTCTCCTGCCCGCGGTCTGAAGTGAGCAAAGGGTAACCGACTCCTGAGCCAGGTCAGAGCACACCGAGGCGCAGCCTCTCCACAAGCTACCGCAGGTTGTAGATTGAGCACTTGCTAAATCTGCGAATTGCAAACTGAGCGTCGTGACTGGCTCGTTACAAAACACCCCTTTATACGCTCAAGAGCAACAAAGATATAAATGAAGTGGTGGCAGCTTTATTCCCCAAGAAAAACGTTTCTAATGTGAGAACCTTGCCTGTGCTAAGCCTCCGACAAGGGCATCAGGGAATAGTAGGGAGCAGGAATTCTGCACTTAAAATAGAGGAACCATTACTCTACTAGCAGACATAAAAATAATGTCATCTGCTGGAACGTGCTCGGGTCTTAAAATATCAGTGCTACACCTTCTGGGAGGCTGAGTAGGAAAACCAGAATGAAGTATTCAGTTTTGCTTTTAAACCAGCACAAATACAAAGCAAAGAACGGGCAGCTATTTCTGATGGCTGCCCGGATTATACCTGAGTTTCTCTGAGACACATCTGCTGAAGATCTTTTTGTGCTGACAAAATTCTGCAAGGTAGAGAGGACCGGAGTGAGCGCAGGGTGGAAGTGGCCGTGGACACTCTGTTGGCTTGCCTGAAATAAAAAAAAATAAATCAGAACTAGTGAGTCAGATCCCAACGTTAACGTTAAACCAGTTCCTGCAGCATACGGGTGCAGCTGTGCTCTGTCCCAACCAGGCTGGAAATACCACATTGGCCACGCAAGTGCAAAAACCTCCAACTGCATTTCCAAAGGGGGAACCTACCAAAATCCGTCCCCAAGTTGTTGCTGCAGCCATGGCACTGCACACCTGACGTGTACGTTGTTCATGTCTGCTCTAGAGGGCATAAGGAAATAAGATTAATCCCCTTCCTCTGCTTATTCCCAGCGTGTCTCTGAACCTGAGAAGAAGGGGAGATGATGGTTGCTGCTAAAGCCTGTGGACATCTGCTCCATGATGCACTCTGCAAGGAGCTCACCCCTAAGGTGAGTGTGCACCCAGCAGGACACGTAGCAGCTCCTCTCCCGTAGGACAGGGATGGCACTTACACCCATCTTGTCAATCTACAGGCTTTCCAGCCTTTCCAGCCCTCCTTTTCCCTATCTCCTTATCTTTGATCTCTGCTCCTGGAGAAAACGTCATTCTCAGTTTAGGAAGGGCGTCTGCACAACAGGTCTCACCAAGGGCCAGACCTTTTCCATGGAGCTGCCTTGCACGAAACAAAGACCTGGGCTCTGCTTCTCCATCCACAGCAGAGCTTTCTCCCTTCTAAATGCATCAGGCGGTGAATCAAACGCTCTGGCAGCATTTATCCCGGCTGACCAGCGTGCAGCTGTCAGTGAGGAACAACAGGCAGAGCACAATTTCCACCTCCAGTTGCCAATTCACGGGTCAGGGAACATAATTTGCAATGCGGGTGAAAGAAATCCCTCTCCTGCACCACAAAGCTTGCATTTCTCCCCTCAAAGGTATGTGATGGACCAAGAAAAAAGCCAAGCGGGGACAAAAGTTCTGGATGCTCTTGGCCAGCGGCTTCTAAACCACGGCTCGCAGTTGTGCAAATCATTCAAGCTGATTTGCCATATAATCTGCCAAGATTTTTGTAACTCTTGGAACGCTTTTGCTCCGAAACGTTTATTCCATTTTCAAAATCACCAAGTCACTTCAGGGCAGGGAGACGAAGGCCCTCAAATGACTCTGCATGAAGGACAGCAATTAAGATTTCTTGTAATAAAAGAAATACAGAAATTAATAGGTTCCTGCAAAAGCCTCTTGTGCTACGAAGAAAAGGGGATGATGTTGTTTGATCTGATTTGCTACCTAGAGTCACGTTAAATACTAGGGTGTTTTGCTTCCCTTTCAGCTACGAGCTTTACACAGGAAAACTAGGCAGATAATTTTTAACCATTGCTTTTTGACTACGATCCTCTTCCTTAGGCTATCTGCTGATACAATGACCAGAAGAAAGTAATACTCCAGACCACTGTCTTTACTTAATGCAATCAGTATAATTTCCCTCTGTTATTTCATTTTTCCTTGCCCGCTGTATGCAGTGCAGATGTTTCTCCAATGGTATTTAGTGATTATTTTGAAAGCTGGGCTTAGCCCAGCTATTCCTGTGTGGCTACGGTCTCCTTAGCCCTTCCTGACACTTCACCCACCCAGAGAACAGGCGGGGATCGCTGGAGAAAGTTAAGAAATCACAGCATGGGACTCTGATTTTGGCACCCTTTTGGGGTTGTTCGTGCACAACATCAAGGACAAGCCTCCCCTCTCAGGGACACTGTCAACTTCAATATCACGGCAAAGCAGTCGGCTCTTCGGAAGGAAAAAATCCACAAAAAAAAAAAAAAGTTTTCTAAGTCATCTTGCCTTGCTTTTCTCCGGTGCAATACTCAGGTTATTGGCGTCTGAGCTGATTGGGGGGCGTGGGGAGAGGGGAAAAGCCCTGCACTGATTGAAAAATGAATTGTTGTCCTCGCTTCAGGTAAAAAGCAAGTGAAGCAGGAAATTGCTCTGTGTTTTCTTTGAGAGGAAAGCAGCTCTCATGTGGTTCTGCCATAAGATCGGCAAAGATACAGTTCAGTTTCATTAACTCGTTTTGATTGACAAAACAGCTGCAGAAAATGCATTCAGCGCTTTTGCAGGTTTATAAAAAAAAAATCTGGGAATCATCACTTGAGAAATACATTACAATTTGTTTGTGTGCCTCAGGAAGACACCCCTGGAACAAAAAAATGCATGAACTATCTTTTCTACTTAATCAGTGTCTCAGCATGACACTGACTTCGCAGTTCCATACAGAAAACTGTCGTGATAAAATATTTTGCCCCGCACCCTCAGCATTACGTGTCGATGGAAGAACTGAGGCCCTGCCCACGACAGCCCCATGTTAGAGGTATGAATTTGTCACTAACCTGGCTGTTTTGGGATGTTTTCCGTGAAGATAGCCATGATCCAGCTCGCAACCTCCCAAGCTCAAGATGCACTAGGCCTTGGGCGCACTTGGAAAAAAACCAAAAACCAGAATGTACAGCATTTAAGTAGACATATAATATTTCATGCTCTCCTGGAGAGAATTATGTTTATATTCTACACCACAAAGCCATGAAGGAAACCACAAGGAATGCTCAAAACACTAACATTTTTGTATTTAGACAATATAAAAAGTGTCCGTCCCTGGATTTTAGGTTTATTCTGATGAAGGTCTATCCCAGTTGCTGAAGTCAGCATGAATCTTCCTGCAGGCAAACTGGAGATGGCCAATTACTCAGTAAAAATAAACAAAAAGACCCCCAACTCTTCAAGAGACGTTTGCCACAAACAACACTCATGGAAAACACTTAAGAGGAAAAATGCCATTGAGAAGGGTGGATTTAACACATATGCACTCAACTTAGTAATAGACCCTCATATTGCCAATTTCCAACCCTTAAATAGGTAAACTTTTGGCCAGGTACCAAGCCTGAATGGAAAAAGCAAGGAAATAATTAGCCTTTCTCTTCGACAATGAAAGAAATCGCATGCAGAAAGACCAGTGGTGATGGCAGGGAAAAAGCCCTTGTCTCCAGATGCAGTTTGGAAGAGAAATGGGTCTGCAGTATCGTGCCCACCCATCCTTTCACCCTTGGAACAGGCTGTCAGGCCCAGGGGCCACACAGAGGAGCCAACATCAGGCACTGCCAGCCAGACCACCCCCTGCCCTCTCCCCGACTCAAGCAGCTACAAGCTTTTTAATGGAAAAAAGCAAATTCTCCCAGGCTGCACAATTTCATAGAATCATAGAACGGTTAGAGTTGGAAGGGACCTTCCAGATCAAGTTTCAACCCCCCTGCCACGGGCAGGGACACCTCCCACCAGATCAGCTTGCTCAAAGCCCTAGGTTGCTCAAAGCCCCAAAGTTTCAGAGTATACAATCACTCCAGGAAGATGGAAAGCTGGGCAGAAAGGGATTTAAGCTGCCATTTTATAGCTGCAGGTTAGTACAGCAAAGCCAAAGGCATTTTATTTCAGTTCTGATTTGTACGCCTCTCAGGTTTCTAAGTATTTTTCTAATGTGTGAAATGCACAGTTGCATTTTCAAATAAATCCCCAAATACTACGTGGGCTTTTGTTTTCCCACTTTGTCTCATCCCATTTCTAAATATACATGGAGAAGTGATTTTAAATGAACCTCCCAAAGTTATTTCAGATGAAATTCCTGCCTTGGCAATCAGTTCAAGCTGCCCTGTGTATGTGTAAATTGCACTTCAGGATAATTCCCTTGCATAGTGTCAGTAACTGCAATTCAGGATCTTAAAACGTCTTACGTACTCACCTTAAGTATGGTGGCAACAGTCTCCTGTGAGGCATTTCTCATATCCTCTCCATTTACAGACAAAATCTGATCTCCTTGAATTAATCTTCCATCTAGGTCTGCAGCTCCTCCTTTAACAATGTCAGAGATAAACACTCCACTTCCATTTCTAACAATGCAAGAAGCATATGGCTAATTACACAATCCAATATTCTTTGGGAGACCAATTTAGATTACATGCGTTTAAGAGACTTTAAAAGAAACCTGTGAGCACGGGAAGAAGTAGCTTTACACCCCATTCAACCATTTGAATGTAAAAAGAATCTATGTGTTTTCAAACCAAGGCATGTTTTGCTATATTTAATGCTGTCTTTCCCCTTGAACCATTAGTTCTGACTGCATGAGCCATAAAGATTCAGGAAAAATACCACTTGTATGAATAAAAAGCCAAGGACTGGTCTAAGATGGAGTTAAACTCTCTCCTGATGTGCCTGATATAAATTATGCAGCCTCAGATATTTTCTTCCTGCATTCCCCCTAAAGGTGCAGCTCAGTTTCTGTTCTAGAAACCCGGAGGCCCCCAAGAGAAGAGGGGGGAGAACTCTGCAGAAAGGCTTTTAGAGTCTGCACATGAGTTATGTGGCAGAAAATCCAGCCTTGTGGCTCTCCGCCTGTGGCGAGGCTTGTGAGAAGAGCTGGCTACGCAGGCGAGGGGAATATATTTATCAGCTTCAGCCTCCTCCCAGGGGGGCTCACAGGACCCCTCTGTGCTGGCTCCAGCTCCTGGGCTCGCTATGGTGGGAGCTGGTGGTGCAACGCCAAGATCGGGCATTTGGTGTCCTTCATAGAATCATAGAATCATCCAGGCCAGAAGGGACCTCCAAAGGTCATCTGGTCCGACCTCCCCGCAGTCGCAGGGACACCCCCAACTAGACCAGGTTGCCCAGAGCTTCATGGAGCCTCACCTGGAATATCTCCAGGGAAGGGGCCTCAATCACCTCCCTGGGCAACCTGGTCCAGTGTTCCACCACCCTCAGAGTAAAGAATTTGTTTCTAACATCCAATCTAAATCTGCTCTTCTCCAACTTAAATCCATTGCCCCTCATCCTGTCACTGCAGGCCTTTGTAAACAGACTCTCCCCAGCCTTCCTGTAGCCCCCTTCAGGTACTGGAAAGCTGCAATTAGGTCTCCTTGGAGCCTCCTCTTCTCCAGGCTGAACAACCTCAGCTCCCTCAGCCTGTCCTCAGAGCAGAGGTGCTCCAACCCCCTGATCATTTTCGTGGCCCTCCTCTGGACCCGCTCCATCAGGTCCATGTCCTTCCTATATTGAGGGCTCCAGCCCTGCACACAGTGCTCCAGGTGGGGTCTCCCCAGAGCAGAGTAAAGCAGCAGAATCCCCTCTCTGGATCTGCTGGCAACACAACCTTCCCCCTGAAAGGCAAAACACTTCACAACCTGGGTATCATTTAATCGACTTCAGAATGGGAGGTGGGAACCCCCGCAAGCGAAGCACTTAGCAATAGCAAGGAAAAGTTTTGCACAGAAGCAAACGTGGGAGGGCTGGAGACTGTGATTACCATCTGCAGGGTAATTTACATAAGCTAAATTAATTACCCAAGCCACAATCTGCTCACAACACCTGGGTTAAACACCGTCACTCTTGTAAAAAACCGCTGCAGAAACTTTGCTGACCGTACGCAGTTGGGATAATGACATGATGATTTGTAATTGAGAAAATCTATTTTTTTTTTTTTTTTGGCAATCCAGAAGAGCAACCATATGACTCTTACACAGCAACACCGAATGGGCGCTCACCAGTGTCGTGCCGTAAATCTCTTCTAGCAATGGAAGGTTAAATCTATCAGCACTCTGGTTCGAATGATCTAATAGCAATGGTTTAGAAATACATCAGTAAAAAGTCACATTTTATTAAGCAGCTGTTACCTACCACCGTATCTCAGATTCTGAGCTGCACTCACGGAAGGGCTGCCTACAGTGTTGGAGATCACTCTGATAAGGATTTGGGTCTACCTCAGCCTCTTCCACTGACATTGGCCCCTTTGAACCCGCGCAGGAGCTAGATCTAACTCACAAAGTCATTTTCAATGGCATATCCTGGTATTTGGAAATAGGAAGGTTTCTCTCTCCCCATTTTGAAACCTGAAAAGCCAGGGGTAGGGTTTCTGAGCCCTGAGGCACAGCCAGCAGAACAGTGACCTCCTGGCTCTGCATGTGCCCAACTTGGGCACGTTCCCTCTGGGAGCCCTCCTGGCCAGCACCAGCCCTGGCTACATGGGTGCCGTGTCGTTATTCTGATAGAGGAGCCAGGGCCACAGCCCCTTGTTTAGGCACAAAATTCGGCTGCTGATGGAGCTTTTCCTTTCTTTTGCGTTCCATTTAATGTCAAAAAGAAAAATATTTCTCATTTGAAGCGCAGAGTGATCAGAGAGACGCTCTTACCGTTTTCCAGCTATGCTGAGCCCTAGTCCTCGGCCTGTTTTCTTTTGTATATCTACATAGAAAATCTCCAAGTTTTCTTCATCTTTGTAATGTGCTTCATCTCTATAAACAACCAGCTGCACCTTCTGGGGCGTCTGTCTCAGCGCTGTGATAGCTTCTTCGTGGCTGGCATTCCGCAGATCGATCCCGTTCACCTGAAATAATCAGTGTTTTCTTTCCAAATGACACGTATAAATGATCTTTTCATCACGCCCTACCCTTGTGTGACAGGGCAAATTTGTCAAATTGACACCCCTTGGCGCTGTAATTTAGTGCTCCCATTTCCAGGGGGCCGAGCTCCTGGATCTCCTACTGTGAGCGAGTCCAGTGCTTTGTGTAAATCACAATAATCAAAACATTTTGGCTTCTAAGTTTTGTGGGTGTTCTTCCCTTCTTTTTGAACGCTGGAACCTCCAACAACGCTTCTTTCTTATAACTAGACAGAGTGAGACACGCTCCTTTGAGCTTTCTATATCTCTTACTGCTCAGATTCCTTCTGCCCCGGCTTCCTGACACCGCCGAGCCGGACCTGGACCGGAGGGATCAGAAACATCGGCACATGGCAACGGCGAAGGTTCAGGCAGGACCTATTAACTGGTTATTTTGCTTTGTTCCAATAGATGGCACACAAGACCGCTCCTGGAACACTCAGTTAGGTTTCTCTTATGATAACCTGAAAATGTTTTTAGCCTTTTAGTAATATCAGACCGAACAAGAAGTTCTGATTGAAGGACGATGTACTTAAAAAACAATATTGCAATTTAAAACTTAATCTCTTCATTTTGCCAAGCCTGATCCACAGATGCCCTTTAGGGGGTTTGCCAATATTCCGTTGACGAGAACATCGTTTATTTGTCAATTCTAAAAAAAATCAATGCTTAAATATTTTTAAGCCTCTTTTGGAAGTAGTACGGACTGTAACTGCATAGTGATACAATGTTAACCCACTTATATAAGGTAGTAAGTTTTAAGGCAATGAAAATACTTCTCAGTCTTTCTAGATATGCAAAGTTATAATCACACTTAATTTTACATTAATTAAACCTAATCTACAGTAATCACATTCTTTTGTATTAATTCTACACACATTTATTTATATACCCCGTTAGTGTTCTTTTCTCAGTACAGGCAACTCCGTGTGCTTTATCATACCAATCTGAAACCAATTCAGAGTCATCTTTTTGATTCACGAGTAGAGCTTTTAAAAGCTGAAATAATAACAATAATACGGCACACAAACATTAGCACTTTCCTGTTTGGCCAGAGAAGAATTAATTAACTCTCCCCATTTTTATCCCCTAATTACTGTGCTCTGTTAATACACAGTTATTTATAAAAAGAAAACAACATTCAGCCTCAATACTAAAAAAAAATAAATATATATATATTTTTTTTTTCAATGCAAGAGCTGTAAAGACAACTCCCCAAGTACCCTTTGCTATTTTTCTAACCCTACACACCAAAGCCTTAATGGCCATGCTGGGAATTTGTCCTGGTCTGACAGCGAGAGGCTGCGGCAGCTGCACTGAACCCCTGCCTGACGCAAGTTTCATTTGCAAGACCAACACTTCTCTCTTAACCCTTTCCCTCCTCCATTTCCACGCTTGCCTGTTGGGGGTGTGTGTGTGTGTGGAATAAAAAAAAAAAACAACAAACCCAAACCCTGCTATATTTATTCATAGAAATAATTCTGTGCATTGAACTGTGGCCCAAGCAGCCGGTAGCTCCCCCAGCAGGATGGGCATGTGGGTTTTTCGGCAGGGATGCTGGCAGGGATGCTGTGGCCACCTTC
>VZRU01009562.1:39470-67591 GCA_013398155.1 Pedionomus torquatus | reverse complement strand
CAATAATCAAAACATTTTGGCTTCTAAGTTTTGTGGGTGTTCTTCCCTTCTTTTTGAACGCTGGAACCTCCAACAATGCTTCTTTCTTATAACTAGACAGAGTGAGACACGCTCCTTTGAGCTTTCTATATCTCTTACTGCTCAGATTCCTTCTGCCCCGGCTTCCTGACACCGCCGAGCCGGACCTGGACCGGAGGGATCAGAAACATCGGCACATGGCAACGGCGAAGGTTCAGGCAGGACCTATTAACTGGTTATTTTGCTTTGTTCCAATAGATGGCACACAAGACCGCTCCTGGAACACTCAGTTAGGTTTCTCTTATGATAACCTGAAAATGTTTTTAGCCTTTTAGTAATATCAGACCGAACAAGAAGTTCTGATTGAAGGACGATGTACTTAAAAAACAATATTGCAATTTAAAACTTAATCTCTTCATTTTGCCAAGCCTGATCCACAGATGCCCTTTAGGGGGTTTGCCAATATTCCGTTGACGAGAACATCGTTTATTTGTCAATTCTAAAAAAAATCAATGCTTAAATATTTTTAAGCCTCTTTTGGAAGTAGTACAGACTGTAACTGCATAGTGATACGATGTTAACCCACTTATATAAGGTAGTAAGTTTTAAGGCAATGAAAATACTTCTCAGTCTTTCTAGATATGCAAAGTTATAATCACACTTAATTTTACATTAATTAAACCTAACCTACAGTAATTACATTCTTTTGTATTAATTCTACACGCATTTATTTATATACCCCGTTAGTGTTCTTTTCTCAGTACAGGCAACTCCGTGTGCTTTATCATACCAATCTGAAACCAATTCAGAGTCATCTTTTTGATTCACGAGTAGAGCTTTTAAAAGCTGAAATAATAACAATAATACGGCACACAAACATTAGCACTTTCCTGTTTGGCCAGAGAAGAATTAATTAACCCTCCCCATTTTTATCCCCTAATTACTGTGCTCTGTTAATACACAGTTATTTATAAAAAGAAAACAACATTCAGCCTCAATACTAAAAAAAAATAAATATATATATATTTTTTTTTTCAATGCAAGAGCTGTAAAGACAACTCCCCAAGTACCCTTTGCTATTTTTCTAACCCTACACACCAAAGCCTTAATGGCCATGCTGGGAATTTGTCCTGGTCTGACAGCGAGAGGCTGCGGCAGCTGCACTGAACCCCTGCCTGACGCAAGTTTCATTTGCAAGACCAACACTTCTCTCTTAACCCTTTCCCTCCTCCATTTCCACGCTTGCCTGTTGGGGGTGTGTGTGTGTGTGGAATAAAAAAAAAAACAACAAACCCAAACCCTGCTATATTTATTCATAGAAATAATTCTGTGCATTGAACTGTGGCCCAAGCAGCCGGTAGCTCCCCCAGCAGGATGGGCATGTGGGTTTTTCGGCAGGGATGCTGGCAGGGATGCTGTGGCCACCTTCATCTCCTGGCCCAGGGGTCTGCAGGCAGCCCAAGGATGCTGGAGCAGTGGTGGTGAGTGCAGGCCTCCGAATGAAAGATTAAACAGATGAATAATACTGAGCTATTGGACATGACAGCTGAACTATGTAATTCGAGAACTGCCTTGCTCAATTAAATTTAATATATTCTCAATTTGTACCTTCAGTTTATATGAATATGTAAGGAAATATGAATTTGTCAGGACGTTCTTAGTGACAGGAAAGAAGCTCCAAGTAAAGACCCTGCTCAAGGATGTCTCTTTTCCCTCCAAGAAACCCACACTGCGTTGAATACAAATATACATGACAAAGACGCAAGCACATACACACAGAGAGTCTCCTTTACCTCCAGGATCTGATCCCCGGCCCAAAGCCTGCCATCCCGGGCTGCTGCCCCTTCTTCATACACTTCATGGATCACTATGGCATCCTGCAGGAAGAAGGGGATGGTGTGAATCCTCCTCCCCAACCAGACACCCTCCAAGGGGCAGCCGCGGCCCACCCCAGGCAGCAAAGAGGTGCAGCGCTCCATCTCGGCATAAGCATGGCTGTAACACAGATTTCTCTCTTTTTAAAATATTCTGGGATAAGAAAATTACTCCTGCAATCAAAACACACGTACCCATTAAAGAGGTAAAAAGGATTTTGTTTATCACTTCAGGGTACTCTTGTCTAGAGCTTCCCAGGCTTCCATCACGTCCATACATTGGCATCAGCAGTATTGAACTCGGTGTGAACCACCGTATTAATATCATCTACTTTTTATGATATTATTTAAAACCAGATTCTTTGGAGCTATGAATATTTTTAGGGACTTGGCATAGACCTCAGCTTTAAGCAAGAGCTGAATGCCTTGTGGTAAATAGCACTGGTTAAATCTGTAAGAAATGAAATCCAGAAGAAACGAACAATGGCAAATGTTAGTTTATTACTGAGGTTGGAAAATGTAGGCAGTGGCAGATGTAGCTTCAGGGAAGGTTTCAGTGATTTAATCTTATTGCCAGCAATAGATGTCCCCAAAGAAAACGCATTACAAAGAACATACTGTTCTCTTGCTGGTGCTTTCCCTTTGCATTGTTCTGGTCTGGTTCTTTTTTCTTTTTCTTACTGAAATAAATAGGTGAACATCCTGCTGCAGCACAGGATAGGTGGCTTTTCTGGGCAGAAGGTGCTCCTCTCTCCAAATGTCACCAGCAAACCCCCAGAAACAGCTTCACTGCAAACTTTAAAATGGTTCTGGTGATTTTCAATTGGAGATGTAGGGCTCGGAGAACCTGTTCTCTGACACACAGTGCCCTCCAAAAAACGCTATGGTTGGCAAGTTCCTTCTCCAGTTTCATGTACAAGCTGAAGAGAAGACTTTCTGCACCGAAAAGCTGGGGCTGGGGGGGCGGTCTGCAGCCTGCCTGCAGCAGGGGCAGGAAAAACAAAGTACCTCCGTGTTCCCAAACCACCGTCAGATACTACATCCCTCATCACTGAGTTAACCCCTCCACCACTGTGTGGCCTTTCCCAGCACACACGGTGCACGTTGAACAGAAAGAGAACTCAAAACACCCTTAAGCCAACGCTCTGATCAAGACAACGTCAAGAGCATCGTTCTCTTTCCTTCCCGCTGCATCTTATTGAGTGATGGGGACTTGTATCTCCGGCTGCTCGGCTGCTGCTGGAGCACAGCGCCGCTGTCACAAGCTTCCTCTTTGATACTGCTACACCAGCCACCGAAAAAAAAAGCCTGGAGGATTTTAATCACAAATGGGTTACAGCTGATTCAAGCGTCCCAGATGGGGGAGGGAAGATTTCCATCTACATAAACCAAGGCAAAATACTCTGAGCTGTGTACCAAGGCAATTAAGAATATCAAAAGAATGGTTTGATTAAAAAAAAATATTTTTATATACATATATATGTGCCACTGGCAACTGCAGGGTTTTCTTGAAATAACTGAAACTGGTCTTTGCAGTGGAACAGAGTAACACGTGCACGGGCATCTCGGCAGCGCTGCCAAAACCTTCTACTACATGTCTTAGATCTTCCCTCAGTTGTGGGGTTTTGGTTGTGGTTTTTTGTTTGGTGGTGGGGTTTTGTTCTGTTTTGTCTTTTTTTGGGGGGTGGGGAGTTGGGGGTTACCTTTCTTTTAAAAACGATCACATAACTCGAAGTCAACACAAGAGAGTTTGGCCTGGGTGAAGGCCAGGAGGGTGATAGTGAAGTGTTATTTTTTCACCTGGTAACTCTGAAAAAAAGCTGAGTCTGTGGTTCAGAACTTCCATAGCTCGCTTCACTTTCAATTTTTAAAACACTTTACAAAGGCAGGCATTTAGAAGCGGCCAGTGAGATCACACAAAATATCAACTGGCTTGGTGAGACAGCATCATTCAGCCGGGATGAACAGGACGGCAGCGGGTGGACATGAGGTTCGGTAGAAAAATGGTAACGTGCCCACGTAACAGCAGACTGGCACGTACACAACATGGTCAAATCAAACACTTTCAGTCAGTATTTAATCTGATAATTCCCAATCTCTGAGCAAGGAGTTTTCAATAACACTCCTTTAAGTTTCTTTGCCAGCTCCAGTTGCTTTAAAAACGGTCACCGAGCTGCAGTTCCCAGCTCTTCCAAGTGCATTATTAAATGTAAAGCCACACACACCTAAAGCTCAGACTCAGGAACCACCGAGCGTTATCAGTTTGAATAATCTGCACCATCTATTTGAAAAGGCAACAATTCAGTATTACGCTGCGGTTCCTGCATGCGTTAGAAGCCAGACCTAGAACTAAAAATACATATGGCATGAAAAGGTACATTCCTGTTTGGTCTCTGCCCACCCTGAAGAAGGAAACATCTCGCTGACCTGCCAAAGCACTGCTCTTCTCAACTAGGTTTGGTTTTTTTAAAGTAGTGGAGTTGAATCAGGCTTATCAAATCAATTAAAAACAGAATGAATCAACATGTCCACCACGCAGTGTAAAGACTTTTAAATAGTCCATAACCATAAATATGAGAGTCTTCCTTCGCTTATAGACTACGATAAACAGACATCTTCCCTCTGATACTTCTGGGATCAGCTCAAAGTACATTTAACCCAGAACTAATCTTCTTCCACTGGATCTAGTGGGATCTGGGTAAATCTCCTGTTAGTTCTGATCATCCACGACAAATCACTAAAAAGAAACTACTGATGTTATTGAACATTTTCAATTATAAAGATATTTTAAAGAAGTTTAGGCAGGAAGATGATGTAATGTTAAACCCCAGGCATCTAAACTGAGCTCTGACCTACAACGACTCTACTGACATGCTACAGATTTAGCTGCGACACCCCTCTCAGTGCCTCAGAAAAAACACCAGGCTCTATCGCGACTACAACAATAAACAACATTTATTTAAAGGAGAAGTTTTGGTTCCAGGATACCTGCAGCTCCCGCTCTCTAGCTTCAAATTCTGTTGTATGGTTGAGATTTCTAGAAGCCCTTAGGGTCCCTTCCAACTCCAACCATTCTATGATTCTATGAAATCAAGGCCTAAATTGTTCAAAAATCAATCAGTTGAGAGGGAGGGATGGAAAGTGGCATCAACATTCCACTAGAGGTTGTGAGTTCATGGTGGCTCTGGACTGGTTTTCACTCCCATCTCCTCTCGCTACCTGTTCCATACAGATTATGGCCCTCCACGACACAGCTTGGCAGAGTCACAAAAACTGCTCGTGCAGGAGGAGGAAAGGAAACCACCCTCCTATCAAGAACAGGGTTGTTTAAAGAAAGATATCCAGCTGCTGAAAGCACACACTTCATAGGGTTTACAAATCTGTTAAAAAAAACCCAGAGCTTTAATCTTTGTATATTTCAACAAAGAATGCTGTTAGTCTGGGACCAACACATCATTTGGAAATCAATGCAAAGCTGAACATTTCTTGTATGGGACAGAAGGATGCAGAATTTGTGCCAGGGCATATGAACAGCATTTTAACACGCTAAACAAAGTCCAGGCTTGCAGGTGCAATCCTTGACTGTTCAACCACAAAAACCCTGAAAGACCAAGTAGAAGGAGAGTTGTCTGCTGCTGCTGAGGTTGCCGGATATTATTGGCTGAATAAGGCTTACACTGAGTGCTGATGGGGCTGCAGTCCCATGAAATGAAGCTGAATGCACCGATACTATCTATACTGCATGGCTAAAAAAATAAATCACCTGGGAGTCAGAAGAGTTCCCAAACATGACAAGAACATATGTGGTTGGTATATGACAGGCAGCAAACCTGCCACACAGTATATTAGATGGTATTTTGAATGGCTCTGACTGTAGCTGTGAGACAGTTACACCCCGCTCTCACTTTTCCAGCAGAACATCCCTGTGATCGCACCATCTCTTGAGCAAAGGGAAGGCACAGGAGTGACAATTCTCACAGTGACTGACAGAAGAGGCTTTGGCTCTGGAAGAAAAGGCGGACAAGCAGAAGAGTTCACGCAGTGTCTCGGTCAACACCTTGAAGAACAAGGCCAACAATCTTCCACCCATCTGAAACCCACTTACAGAAAATCCAACGTGTAAAATGTGCAGAGTGTGGTCTACACCGCACTTCCTTCAATCTAAGGGAAGGGAACAGCCCCGAAGGCTTGGGGAATTAGATCTCAATTCTCCCCCCTGCTGTGCATATTTTTTCTGCTTGATATTTACCAACTTCAGATACCCAGTAGTGGAAGGATATCAACTCCCCCATCAGCAGAGAGCACAAATAGAAAGGCTCATGTTAAGAATTAAATTCAGCAAGAGTGACAGCTTAATCTTTGTATCTTAAACGTCAAAGAACTGGTATGGGAGAGACCGCAGGCAATGACCACGATGTAGCACCATCTTGACTGAGGCTCTGGGAGAAAGGTGGTCAAATCAGCTTTCTATTCAGGAAAATCACTGACCAAGCGAACCTTAAAAGCCTGCAGGACCATACACAGTGCTGAGAAAGTCTCACAGGCTGTCTGGCTTTAGGCTTGGACTGCTCACATGTTTTTCGCAAGTTTATAACATCTGAGCCAGTCTCTTTAGTGCTTCTTTCCTTCTATGCAGCTGTTCTTCAGAAGGACAAGCAGCAGCTTTCAATACAGGCAACCCTTCACCACTAAAAACCAACCCTCAGACTACAGAGCTATTTGCAGATGTTGGGAGTAGAAGGTGAGGGAGCAACCAACAAGAGACATGAGTATTTTCATTACGTGGTGTGATAAAGATTGCATTTCAAAAGAACCAGAGCAGAGTAATCCCCACATTCCCCATCAGCTGGATTTGACAAGGAAAAAGGTCTGAATTTCCGTAAAGAGGCTTCTTGCATAGTACTGAACAGCCCTTATCTACTGCAGATCCCTTCCCACAAGCTATTTCACTAACTGGGCTAACATTAACTTCATTTTCAGTTTATCTTTGCTGCATTATTTCAGCCTCCAAGATTCAGCCCTTATTCTGATAGGATCAAAGGCGTTTAACAGAAGTGAGGCAAATCACTGCACACTGGGGACTGCAATAACTACCAGAAGAACAACACCGGGGAAGATACTCAGTTAGAAATGAGTTGCTTGAAAAGACCGTATTTTCCCAGATGTGCATTTTAAGGCAGTAATCATGAGACAAAAAAACCCCCAAAGAGTCCTGAGGTAGAAACCATCTCCTTAGCTCTGCTCTCCAGCTACAAGGGTGTCTCCACCACCACAGCATCACTGGCCACCTGCAGATACACAGGTACGTGCCTGGATCTCAGTCTGGTCTGTAGTTAGGTGAACGGATCTCACCACTAACCATAATTACATATTTGGTGTAAGAAACGAAGCTGCCTGCATGGATTGAAGTGCTTTCCTGAGGAAGTGAAAGAAGTAAGCTACGTATAGAACAACATTCAGGAAAAGATGTTTCCTCATTTAGTTGACAAGTTGTGTTTTCTTAAGCATTCCCAACAAACTTCCTACGTAGCTACAAATGTTATACTAAATTAGCATTTATTAAAGAGCATAAAGCTACAAAGGGCTTTGCTGACTGCGGGATCAGAGATTTATCTCTTTCCCAGGGCAAGTACAGTATCATTAGTTATTTCCTTTTCAACTTTTATAATACTTTGTCCAGAGCTGTAAAATTGTCGTTTCATTTTTACAGGCTGGTTCCCAGATAAAGTAGAAATCAACTGGTTGCAAAGCGTGTTCTGCTGCAGAATTAGCCCCATGTAGTTAAAATAAATCCAGCTGCTGCTTAGAGGAAATTACAACAGTTATGTTGCGATCTACGATCTTCCATTTGCAGATCTAAGTGGAATCTAAAAGACAATGGTTCAGCAACAAAAGCTGAAGGTCAACTCCAAGCAAATCACTTGACTCCTTAAAGGGGTTTATCTAAAGCATCGTGCTGCCTGTACCTCCTTCTAACACTCCGATATTTTGCAATTGCTAGCATTCACAAACCATTAACAGGCACCCAAAATCCTAAGCCAAACACTACTGTAATAAACCAGGCTATATAATGTAAAAATGTATTACCGTGTTAATGTAAAAATGCTTTACATCGCATGATACTGAAAAACTTCTCAAGGTCAAAACAAAAGGTCTGGTTCCCATTTAAGAGCAAGCCCTTGCAAGAGATGGTGTTCACTTGCCAACTTTCATAAAAAGATTAATCCACAACATCAATATGAATATAATTTTTCATACTAAAATACAGATTTATTTTAAGGAAGTGGATAATATTTGTATTACATTTTATAGGCCCCTATAGTTACATCTGGTCCTTATTTATTTAAATTTTATTCAGCTTGCATAATATTTTTGCTTACAGTTATATTCTCTAAGATCAGAAAAGCTAAAACCTGAAAATTCAATGGCACTATTCATTAACATTCCTTCGGTCTGCAGTCATAGACATTTGCAAGCTCTCCTTTGATTCTGAAATAATAAAACTAAGGTAATAAGATGTTTAGTGTAAAAATATATGACTTAAGTCAGAATGATAGAAAGAGCTATGTTTCTATGAATCACATGCCAAAGCAAACCAAAGGTTTTCAAAAAGTATACATGCTCATTTTAGAGGGAATAATAAAACACAGAACTACATATTAAAATGTTAACTCTCTCACTCTCATTATTTTATTAAATAAAAAAAAAATTAAAAATTACTGTGTACAGTGCCTAACACCGGTTATAAAGAACGCACGAGATGTTGAATGCATAGGACACAGGAAGCCAAAAGCCAGTGGTTTCAACCAGCAGCAAGCAAGATACCCCTAAAGTCCACTCTGACATCTCCTACTCCTTTCCTGTATTGTGAGCTTCAATTTTATGGTTGATTTACACTCCCGGAAGACACCAGCTTCTTCAAGCAAGGCCCTGCTACGCAAGCCAGCCCTACACTCAGCTAAACCCTTGCCAAAGATCCATCAAATACATGATTTGCAAAACTTACTGCTCTCATTCCCATTTGTGATAAGTCATGCAGGAGGCAGTTCGGGTTTTTCATGCTGTGTAAGCTAACGTCCTTCTGGAATTATGATGAATCCACCAACTTAATTTTAACATTATTCAACCAAGAGACAAAGCAATTCTTCACAATTTCAAGCTAACTGCATTTACCACTCTGTCATTAAATTGCCTTCTGTTTTATAAATGTGGGTGACGGTTAAGAAGTGATTGCATTTTTTTCTCTCCTAACCGCAAACTTTTCCTCTACAATACCCAAGCCAGGATTAAAAACGTCGACTTCTATTACCATTTTCCATTCTATTGTTCCCTTCATTGTGCAACAGACTTAACAGCAACAGTATCTATAGCCAATATATTGCTGAAACCCTCCTGAGGCCAATATCTTGCTTTTCATTTGTAGTTACAAGGTAAGAGTATTCCGCTAAACTAGTTTCAGTTTTAGCTGCGTTTGACGACTGTCTACAAAGTCACTCAGACCTCAGCTGTCTATAACTGATGAAGTTATTTTTGCCTGAATCTAAATATAACTGAGGTGGGAGGGAAGGGAGAAAGCTCAGCTAGGGAAGAACCTGTTTGTTTAGGAGCGCAGAAGTCACATCAGTCCTCGTGTTTAGGTAGGTCCCCACTGCTGACTGCAGCACGGCACGAAACAGAGATATCAGCCTTGGCTTTGCTATTAGTAACAGCCTGCTCTTGGCAGCGAGGAGATCCTGGCAGGGTAATTAGCCCTCGCAGCTCCAGGGGCAAACATCGGGTATTGAACAGCTGCAATTTAAAGTCACGTTTTTTTTGATTATTCCCCTGCCCTTCCTTAACAGATGGGGTTTGTACAAGGTCTGACTCACCTGGACTGACAGAATGAATCTAAATATTCTTCTGTCAAACTGCATCCCCACCATGGTGAAGCTCCCCTGCTCTGCCGCCAGCCAAGAGAGCCTTCTGGGCGCACCGAAGGGATTAGAAAAGCTTGTTCCTCTCCCACTGTGGCGTTACCAGCTCTCACACTGACCACGTTAGCTGAGCCCAGGCATATTCTGTTACTTTCTAGAGCACTTCTAACGTGTTCCATTTCCCTGGCTTCGTGGATCACTTTATTTCACAGATGGAGTACTTTAAGGTTTGTTAATTGCCTTAAAAATGCATTTTATTAAAGCCAGCTGAAAGCAAAAATAAAAAAAAAAAGTTTACTAAATTCAAAGTAGACAGCCCAGTATACAAATGCTGCATTAGAGGTTTGTTGTCGTTTTCAATAAAAAAAGACCCAGGGTAAAGTATGCTTCTTTTCTTCATGAGGTTCAGACAACAACCGAGCTACTCCCCCTCCAAAGAGCCCTCAGGCTACTGCTCCTGCAATCTTTTTTTCTTTTATATTGCAGGTGCCTCTTCAGCACTTAATTGTGATTTCAAGCCCCAGCTGAGCCTCTGTGCTCTCTTCCCTTCCCAGGGTTTTCTAACCCTGCCTGGGGGGAATGTCCCTGCACAGGCCCTGGAACCTCTGAATCCCCTCCAGTACATCTGAGCATCTTAATCACCCAGGCAGCAAATACAGAGTCAATAACTAGGAGTAATCAACTCAACCATCGCGAAATTATTCAGCTGGAAGCAAAACAGAGCTCCCATCCGTGAAGAAAACCTTTGCATCTTAGAGAGATGCTTTTTTCCATGTACTGCCAAGAATAAAATCCCTGTAAATTGACAATCCTGTTTTATAGAAAATGGCTGGGTGCAAGTCTCTAACTGGACACGGCACTGCAGGGTTCACCCACCCTGGGGTGATAATGGGGTTCGGATGATTTAACCCCCCGTGCCATCTGGAGGAGTACCAGGACATCTTTTCTTAAAGAATTCCTCAATGCCCTGTTCTTGGACGATTGAAGACGAAAACCTCAGAGAAACTTTCTGGCAAGATGGTTTCATAGCAATAAAACTCATTACTTGAAACAAAATTCTTTGCCTTGAAACAACTTCTGCAGAATGTGTGAATCAAAAGCAGAATAGTCGAGGAATGTTTCCAACATTTATGGAGGACCAGGCTAGCCTTATCCCAGGGGGTCCCAGCTGGCTGTGCCAGCGCCAGCTCCCCGCTGTGAACACCCAGATCCGAAAGCTGAACTTTGTGTCCCACCAAAAGTCACAGCTCCTTCAGGCTCCAGCGTCCTGCCCAGTGCCAGGTTTCGCAGCACCACTGGCTCCCAGTTTGGGAATCCAGCGGACCAGGCGCCCCGGGAGCAGTGGCAGCTGCAGAGTGACAGTGACATCCCTGTCAGGTTTATGGAGGTGACAAGCATTTATATCTCATCTGGCGACGAGAGGGCAGGACGGTGTCCTGGGGAGCAAAGTTAGAGCCTCAAACCTAATTTTGGGATGTTTTCTGAAAGCACTTTTTTTTTTTCTTTTTAAAAATTCCCACAATTCCCACTCTGAGGTTACTTTTACAAGTTTGATTGGACTACAACCAAACCAAAAAATAATCTTCTCAGAAATGGAAAGCCCTGTACTTCGGCCAGCTCTACTCTGCGGTTTAATTGCTCTAAAGCAGAGGCCATGTGTTGTGTTCTCTCTCAGGGGCACAGAGGAAGGTGAAATGAAAGACGGTGAAGGAAAAAAAATAAATACATATATATAAAAATCAGCCCCCAGAATAAAATGGAATAGGACTGGCTTAAGAGCTACCGCAGTTTAAAGATTAACAACATGAAGACAACTCTCAAGGACAATCCTTCCTTCCTTCCAACAGGCATGTCTTCCAGCTGATGCTCCCCTGCTCCCTGAAGCACACAGCCACAGGCCTTGCTTAAAATACATCCAACTTGAATGGTTTTGCAAGTGTAACGCAAAATCTTCTCAACAAAAAGCACTTCACAGGGGTTACAACATCACTTTCCAGCCTCCTGAACAAATTAACCTCCCTGCTCACAGGCTATGTGCTGTTCAAGTCCCTATTTGGTGATTTCTGATGAGATTCCTCAGGTTATGACTGAAAAGTTGCACTCTGTATTTCATTTTGAAGCAGTGCGTCCCTTTAGCGGGTTCCCAGATTTATTAGTCCAAAAGCTGGGACTGTACATCGTGTGTTTAGGAAAGATCCAAAAATACTCCAAAGCGAGCTTTCCATCAGAGCTGCTGTTGAGCATCACTGTTGATAACCAGTGTTGATTAAGTTAAGCATTTTCAGACCAAGTGCTTTGTAATTCCACACAGATCAGGCCCTTAGATTTGACAAGTTCTACCAAAGAGCAGCCTCCCTGTAACCCCTGCACTGATAAACTGCTTCTGAGATCCTGGGAATTGGGGTTCATATCCTTCATGGTTTTGTAGGCACCTGCACAGGTACAAAATACAGATACCCCAATAGAAAAAGGAAGAAGAAATGGGTGTTTGTGTCTTGTTTTCTCTTTAGAAAAAGGTAAAAGTCGTCTCTGCAGCTGTGCAGCACACAGGCACTGCTCCTGCAGACTCGCCCTTCCTCTGCCATGCCTTTTCCTCCCCTGATGGAACACATTTCCATGGTCCCGTCAGGGCACCCCCCCTCTATCGCCCCTGTGTGCCACCTGAACTACAAGAGTATGGAAGGTGGCATCGCTGCTTCGTGCTCACGGACAGGGGCCACAAATGGTGCTGTTCCCATTCTTTCTGACTTTCATCTGACCATTCCCGTTTCAGAAATAGCTAAGAGTCCAACCCCCAAACTGCTGAAGCCATTTATACCTTCCTTTTAATTTCTCCGCACTGCAGAGAACAGTGGGTCTTGGATACACGGTTTCTGCCACGCCAGACCTTCAGAAGTGCTGAACTTCCGTGGCACGTAAGCAGAACACGTACAGAAGAACTGCAGCTGTAAGTCAATTTATTTTGCCTTTTCTAAAATACGAGAGCTGCCCACCTATATCCCCAAATAAAAACAAACAATGGAGACCAAGTCAAGATACATCACTCAGCTAATCATCAACCTGATGTTGGGGGTTTTTTTTAGATTAGATTTTCCCCTTTAGTCCATGAAACCCAGAAAGAAAAAAACTTTCCTACAGTCCTTAGTAGGATTTTCGGTCACGCCTCCTCATTTTATTACGTGGGCTTCATTTCAACTCTTTTGGCCTTCATGGCCAAAAAAGTAAGGCATCAAAACAATTTGGGGGAGATGACTAGCACAAAGGAGGCAGAGATATGATGATGCCACCAGTTAAAGACACAATCTTGGCTGCCTGCTTTGAGAAGAAGGGTTTCACGCCCTGTTTTGGTTGAGCAAATTCTGGAGAATCCTGGAGAGGGTCCCTGCACGTTGCAAACGATCAGATTACACTGTGGTCTCACAAAAGCAAGTTGTTCCTTATGAAACATTGCCCACCGTCGGAGGAGCAGACTCAGAAATATGAAAAGAAGAGGGACTCATTTGGGTAAGTCCTGTAATGTGAGGATCTGAAATGTGGGTGGAGGGACCTCCCTCCCTCCCTTCACAAATTTCAGTTACTGCAATCAAGTACATATATATTTAAAATAAATTCCTAGGAGGACACTTTAATGAATAAACTAATGAAAGTATAATACTTAACCAAAACCATTTACTCAATTTAAAGAATAAAATCCTTGCATTTTTCTCATCTGCTCTCTAAAGCAGATATTTGCAATTTTTATTGATTTATATTAAAATCTCATGAAAGACATGTACCAGATTGCGTCTGACAGACTGCCATGTATTATTTCCAAATTCCAGTTAAATGAAAAAGCAGAGAGATGACTAACGCTGAACTTCTTATTTGAATTTACTCAACACCGAGGAGCTCGACAAAAAAGAGCCTGGATAGAGAGAACAGCATCCGGCTGGACAGAGTGAAAACCATAAAGGCTGATTTAAGCCTTCAGCATAACTCAGATCTATCTCCATGTGAAACACAGCAATCCATCCAAACTCTACATAACCAGAGACTTGGATAAATGGGACCCAAAGCTGAACCTTTTCCAATTTCAGCTTTAATACTGTAAACGAGGCAGCCTAGAGTTTGCAAAACAAGACTTTCATTCTCCTTTCTACTTCCTTGTGGTTTTTTCTCCCTTCTTTTTCTTAGTCTGGAAAAGGATTACTACATGTCAACTGTCTGTAGCTGCTGCCACTCGCAGCACTTCATTGCTTAATGATGCACCACTATGTTTTCAGGAACAGCCACATGTAACAGAGCAGCTCTATTGCCTTAAGTGTCTCTGTGGCAGGGGATTTGGAAGAACCCAGTAAAGACACCTCTGCAGCAGACTTGTTTACTGAAATAACTGAATCTGACATTTAAAAAACCCCAACCTGACATTCTGTTATGCTGTAACACAGCACCTCTCAAACGGAAAGTGGAGTGGAAACAGCAATGGTGGAGGCAGAGGAGGGTTGAGCATAACTAACTCGCTGAGTTTACACTTGAAGCGATAGATTTTTAATTTAGCTGAAAATATTAAAAAAAAAAAAAGCAGCATAGGAGAGAACAAGATGAAGTAAAAAGACTCAGAAAACAAGAAAAGATTACCTCTGGTTTACCTCTGTTCGGCAAGGGCTTTTGCTGGCAGGGAGCTAAATCACTGTTTGTTTAAACAGCTACTAAGCATTTATGTTCTTGAGACATGGTGTTAACCTTGCTGAAGCAGCTCTGCCTTTATGACATTCATTTCTAGTCCAACCATTTTGGTAACTTACCTGCCTGAAACTCTTCATGGTTAAAAAAGAACACATATTTGTAAACTCTGACCGTAGCAGGGAGCGCTACTGAAACACAAACCTTTCCGTTTAAAGCAGGAAGGGAAAAGAACTGATCTGATACAAGGCAAAGTTATCAATTTGTTGTTGGAGATGGTAGTCGCTGCTTTCTTCTCCCCGTACTGAACAATTCATTAGAGCAATTACAGATTAGTGGCATCATTTGTTTCTACATTTTCTTTGTCTCCTATTCTTTAACAGAGATGGTAAATACTAGTTTACCATAAACTCACCAGTGGAGTATCTTTTCCCCCAACGATGCTGAGTCCTAGGCCTGACCGACCCTTTGATATCTCTATAGTCATCTCCTGCCCAGGAACTATAGGAGATGTTGCTGGATCCACAAGCAGTGGAGGTGGAAGGACACCTAAGAACATGAAAAGATTTAGAAATAAGTCATACTATTCAATGACAAAACAAACACTATCAAAGGAATCATATGAGAGCAACTAATTAAGCACTAGCATTTCACTCTTCACCTTTACCAATTTAAATTGAACCAGGAGGCTACTCTGAGTCACTTCTGAAATCTTTAAATCTCAATGACTCACGTTCTGGAAGTAAATGTTCAGAGTAAATGTCTGGGAGGACATCTAATCCAGTTACAATCTATACAATTCAGATAATGGTGGCAAGGTCTATTCCATTCAGGACAGATAAGACCATGTTCCAGCACAATGGAATGGACAGGATATGTCCCAGATTGCCTTTCTTTTCTAATTAAAAAAGACAAATAATGTCTTTGAATGCAAAAGTTAAGAAAAATAAGTAAAGACACCTTCAAGGTCTCAAAAACTGCAAAATGAGAGAAAAATATAAACACTGTACAAAATAACTCATAATAGGTCACTGGATATTCAAAGAAAAACTCTCAGCAAAAGTTGTATGGGAAAAAAAACCACCCACCCTGGGTTGGGGCTCTATATATACTCTATAAAACAGAAAAAAAAGAATTGGTTTATACTACAGCTGGTGGTTTCTGCCTCTGGAGAAAGATAAGTAGGTGTTGGCACCAGGGGTATCTCCTGTGAGTTGGCCGGTACTTTCATTGAAGATTTGGATTGTTTAATCTGGTTGAGAACCTAAAAGCAAAGCAGAAGCAAACGAGATCAGTTACCAGTCACAGAAAGGTATGTTTTGTGGACATCATCATTAGCTGTTGACTACAATACCCTACTAAATCCACTAAGTCAACAGAAGGGAAACAGGCAATAAGCACAGATGAACTGAAAACATTGTCTTCATAAATAAATGGAAAATCAGGACAACTGGCTAACTGTGCTTCTAGAAACGCTCATGAAGGAAGTAGGGACAGGACTTCACCTTTCTCAGTCGTGCCTTTCATACCAAGTAATGTGTTTTTTGGTTGTTTGGTTGTTTTTTTACTTTTAAACAGCAAAGAACAACCTTGACATGAACCCGTGTGACTATTTCCACATACTTAAATAGAAGCAAGTGATTTTTTTTTTAAGTTTCCACCAAGAAAATTCTTTTAATGTCTCCCCAGTTAACCCCTTCCCCCCATAAATCACTCAATCTTCAGCTACATCAAGCCCCCAGAACCCTTCTTGGTTAACATAAACATACATACATTTTCTGGGAGCTGCTCCTCTGCTTCTTGCTGATCTGCCACCACTGGTTTGCCAGCTTTAGATTTCACATCCTAAAAAGCCAAAAAAGAAAGCGAGGAGTACTGAAAATGTCTCATTAGCTGAAATAAAATATCCTCCAAAACTCAAAATGACGATTCTAGGCAAACAGTGGTACTGCTTCTTGTAATTACATTTGTAGCACATCACAAAGCTGAAGCCCAGAACTTCAAAGAGGAAAGGCAAGTATGAACATACAGAACTGTGGCCGGTTTTGGGCCCCTCACTACAAGAAGGACATTGAGGTGCCGATGTGTGTCCAGGGAAAGGCAATGAAGCTGATGAGGGGTCTGGAGCACAAGTCTTGTGAAAAGCGGCTGAGGGAGCTGGGATTTTCCAGCCTGGAGAAAAGGAGGCTGAGGGGAGACCTTCTCACTCTACAACTCCCTGCAAGGAGGGTTATTAAGCATTGGAACAGGCTGCCCAGGGAAGTGGTTGAGTCTCCATCCCTGGAGGTATTTAAAAGACAAGCAGATGTAGTGCTTAGAGATGTGGTTTAGTGATGGTTCTGTCAGTATCAAGTTGATGGTTGGACTTGATGATCTGAAAGGTCTTTTCCAACCCAGGCAATTCTATGATTCTAATACCAGGAACTACTAAAAACACACCCAACAGTTTTGAAGGCATACAATGTAGGAAGGGATTTTTGGGAGGAGATCATCATGCGTGTTCTACATTGTTCCTGAGCAATAAGAAGCTCTAAAGAAGAAGGAAGTGTGTCTTCTGGGGCCACCAGGACAGCAATTTCCACGCTGGGTGGAATCACGCAGATGGCTGTGCCAAGCCTCCAGCACACAGGTACCAGTACAGATCCTGTGGTGCCTACAGCAGGAGGGGGTTTTAATCATCTGTTCTCTTCTTCCCCCTCCCTTTTTCGGCAGTCCTCAGCAGCACTGAGCAGGCTGCCAGCACTTAAATAAAGTAACTGCTTAAAATGCATCATCCAGCCTCATTATAAATATCTCAAACAATGGCACTTCAATCACGGGCTCCACTCGTATCCTAATTTCTCTCCATATCCTTGCAATACACTCCCAAATATTTTTTCTCTCCTATTTCTACAGCTGCTTCCAGACAGTGTCCTCCCCTCCTTAGCTCTCAGCCAAACTTAGGGAGCTTTGGTGACAGTATTAGTTTGTTATCTTACCCTGTGTTAAACCCCGCCCCTGATAAACAGCCTAGTTTTCAGAAAAGCTGAGCACTGACTTCAAAAGACAACAGAGAGATTCTGTCTCTCAAAAGAATTCAGATGACAAATCATACATTTAAAAATAAACATGGAAAACAAACGTTAGGTAATCAAGCTTGAAAATATTGGCCCTGTTTCCCGGAGTTTCATTATGTTAAACTCCACCAAGCCCCACAGGTTTTCCCCCTGCATCATTTTTCTCCAAGTTTGCTCTAAGTGTACAACTGGAGCTATTATTCACAGGGATAAGAAGAAAAATAGATAAAATGGTGATCTCATTGTATTTTTCAGAGGTGCCGGGGAGAAATGAAAAGACTGCTTTGTCATTTGATGAGGGACTGTTTTTATGAGCAATGAAAAATCATTTCGTGCTTCCCTTTCGCTTTGATACGCGACCAAAATCTGCGACTTCATCTTGCACACCAAGTAAGCCCTTGACATCTCTCGAATCTTCTCCCTTTAACTCAGACTATGCTAGAGGTACCTGAACAATGTACAAACCTTTCCAGCCCCTCAAGCTCTGAACTGTACACTCAAATGCTGAGAGTCATAAGCCTGGAACCCAACTGGTTTAATGGAATTTGGTTCCCTCAAATGCATCCAAAAGCATTTTTACGAAGCTCCTCCACTTTGCCAACGTTTCAAGGACGTGTTTTCTGTTTGTGGTAAAGTCAGATTATTGCTCTAAGTTGACTTCTTTTAAGGAAAATGAAACCATTCTTACACACCAAGCATCAGATTAATTATCCCCCCTACAGGACACTGAATTACATACAGACTCTGCCAGGACACTCACGATGCCACCTGCTCCAGAGCGCACACAGCAACAGCTCAAGCCATTTTCACCTTTGTAAAGTTAAAAATTTCGAGTGCATCTCAAAGCCTCATGTATCAATTCTTTTCCAATGACCCTTTACGGAAAGCAAAATAACTCCAGGCCTCAGAAAATCAGGACCTTCTATCAGGCCACCTCACAGCTCATCTAAAGAGCATGCAGACTTTCCCTAACACTTCCATTGGCTCCAGTTCAGAACTAAAGTTGTTTTCTTCCCCCCTCTTATCATCCAAGTCCACCATGGTGCCTATTATATAACTTTATACTTTTTAAAGTGATGAAGTGACAACAAAGAGTATCTTGGGAGAGACTGACAAGTTTATCAGCAACAAGTGCATAGAGAACGATGTGACTTTTTTAATGTTTGGGGTTTGTTATTTTTTTTACATTATTTTATTACAGCTGTCACTTGGTGAAACATCCTGCCTGGGCTCCGAGCTGTACACACTTGCGGAAGATCTCTGCTGATAAGCACATACTTTTTATTTACTCAGTGAACTTGATCTTGCATGTTGACTTCTACATTCCTGATTTCTCCTGACACACGAAATTCAATAACAACGGTGGAGTAGCGGCAGGCTCTAGTAGCAGCCATCGTGCTGTGAAAAACAAGGCACTGTTTTCTTTTGCCTCAGCAGTCGTTAAAAGACTGCAAGAGAAATCTCCTTTTCTCAGAATAACGAGCTGCCTTGTGCTGCACTGCAGTGTCAAAGGCTTAATGTCAATGTGACTACAAGCTCATTTCCCCTCCCCTCTGAAGGGGCCAAACACAACCATCAGCATTTACAAAAATAAGATACAATTACAAATAGTTGCCATACTGCAGCTTCTATCCTTCGGCTCCACAGTTCCCTTCTTTCTTGCTTCCAGTCTGAAAAGAAGCTTCCCACATATTCTGAGTTCCCCATTGTCCCAGCAGTATCTTCCCTCCACATCTATCTTGGATCACTGCAAATTTTTTTTCTTCCCCCCCCATTACATTCACATTTCTTCTACTACCTTTCAAAAAAGCTGCACCGCACAATATCCTACACCGACTTCATTTGTGTACAACACTTTTAATATGTTTTTAACCACTTCAGTCTCTGAACATTTTTCACATTACCTTGTCATGCCCCAGAAGTTTCTTGCCAAGTTGAGCAAGAACAGCAATAAGCCCAGATGAGTTACACCTGTAAATACGTACAAAACTCTGACTCATTTATATTTCAGTGCATCAAAGGAGGATTCTGCACAAGGCTGTAAAATACAGATAATCATAGGATAATGGAACCATTCATTTTAGAAGGGACCTTAAAGCCTATTCAGTCCCACCTCTGCCCTGGGCAGGGACACCTCCCACCACACCAGGTTGCTCCAAGCCTCCTCCAACCTGGCCTTGAACCCCTCCAGGGATGGGGCAGCCACAGCTTCTCTGGGCAACCTGTGCCAGGGTCTCACCACCCTCACAGCAAAGAATTTCTTCCCTAGGTCTCATCTCAATCTCTCCTCTTTCAGTTTAAAACCATTTCCCCTCATCCTACGGCTCCCCTCCCTGATCTCAAGAGTCCCTCTCCAGCTCCCCTGGAGCCCCTTGAGGGACTGGAAGGGGCTGGAAGGTCTCCCGGGAGCCTTCTCTTCTCCAAGCTCAAACCCCAAACTCTCAGCCTGTCCTCAAAGCAGAGGGGCTCCAGCCCTCGCAGCATCTTTGTGGCCTCCTCTGGACCTGCTCCAACAGGTCCACATCCTTCCTGTGCCTTCCAACATTTTTGTAATCCATTAGGAACACAAACTAATCCATTTTAATGGGTAGTTAATTCCAGTGCTCGAATAGTATATAACAATTCCTAACTCTTGGAGTTCATAGACCTGTTAATTACATACTTCCTAGGTACAGAACATTACATATATTCAATTTCTATTTGCGAAACCCAGGACATTCTTTGCAAAAGACATGATGGAGCAGGAAGAAGACATGTAAGAACAAAAAAATCCCCAAATGTCAGGTTTCCTTGACTGGGGAGGGCACACACAGACTGTGCACGCACAGCGGGGCTCAGCCAACGCGCTCCTTGGAAAAGGAGGCGGCTGTTGGACAAAAAGGCTGTCTCAGCAAAATTTCATGTACCTCTAGGTGAGTCGCTTTTCAGCATATTTACTAGTTTTCCTACTAAATTTTTAACACAGAGTCCAAAAAAAGACATTACAGCTGCACCCTGAAGGATTTTCAAATTTCTGATAATGCACGATCCTGACACATTAAACAACAAAAAAGCCCATCTGTATCAATGAGAAGTTCAGTATTTATTACAGCACTCACTGACAGCACCACATTAAACCAGAACTTATGGGCTTGATGTAGAAATTACTGAGAGTAACTCTATAGCTATGTTATTCAGGAGGCAAGACTAGATTATGATAATAGACATTTTGGCCTCAGAATATACGAAGCTATGAATATAAATAAGAACATGATTTACAGACCGTGCTTTTTCCTGAAGTTTGTCACACATGGATGGCAAGAGTGGAAACTCAATCCCCTCACTGAGAAAGAACTCAAGAGAGGGCCAGAACGCTACATAAAAACCCTTATCTCGATATTTTAACAAATTATACTGACTGCTTAGTAGATAAAAACAGTCTATGTATATAAAGCTCAGAGCTTGATTCTGCTTTTACATCTGCTGGGTGTTATTTGACAAAAGTGTGCTGTGATACTGCAACACAACAGCAGACAGAAAACAAATCAAGGCAAAATAATGCTTTAAGTCACTTAAGGTCACTTACAGCTTTGGTGGATTCCTCATCAGTCAAGCTTTTCATGACAACTTCCAAACTAGGGTCTTCTTCGCCGCTTGCAGGTTCAGTGCCACCATGATCCTGGTAGAAATGATGAGAATAGTTTTTTAAACACAGCTATGATCCCCCGTAATAGTTAAAGAAAGAAACTTAGACAATTTTACCTTTTCTTTTGTTTTTCTAAACAAGTAGCAGCATGAAAAAGTAAAAAGATCCACAATTAAAGCATCCTAATGTCAGGAGACAAACAAGCGATACAAGTTTTGACAGACAGACCTCGGTCTCCACTTGGACCACAAGATAGTCCAACAGGAGCCCTTAGGTGGGTCTGGGTCAGCTTTCACGGCCAGAATAATCCTTATCAACTATGAATACTGTTGAGTTTGTCTGGAAGGAAGCCCAGCTTCCTTCATACAATCTGAAAAGATCGGTAGCATCAGGACTGAGAGGTCCCCCTTGAAGAAGCCAAAGCTCTTCTGGTTACAGCATGTGGCCACCAAGCTCAGGATTCAGGTTTTTTACTGCGACAATACCACAAATAACCTTCAAAAAGCTACTGGAGAACCAGCAAATGCAAGTAATGGCCTAAAAGACATAAGCATTTTCACCCAGATGCGCTCCAGAACTTTCTCCTTCATGAAGCCTTTCTCTTTCTTTAGAGGAATCACCACAAAAATGGCCCTTGAGACATAAACCAGCAGCATCCTAAGTAGAAAAGCTTGCTTGATCAGGATTTTCTGGTATTTTCTCTGGATAATAATTAGCATAGTTATCACAAGAAGGTAATTTATTTCCTTCACGTACCGACAAATAAAGTTAATGTATATATGAAGTTGGTTGGGGGCTGGACTAGATGATCTCCAGAGGTCCCTTCCAACCCTATATCATTCTGGAACTGTGAAGTGGCATCTTTTTATCAGGGAAGATGTTAAATTAGAATTTAAATGTTAAGAGTACCACTAATTTGGTTACATTTAAAATTTAACACATTAAGTCTCCTTCCCTTTTTTAAACCAACCAGGTTCCAAGTCTGGAAATATTTTTGATTATTTTGTTTGATTTTATTTTAAAATAGCTTTAACACACTTAAGCCTTTGATCCAAATCTGGGGCTGTTCTCTCTTGCAAAGCAAAATGGACTGTGTACAGCAAATTGAATTTGAAGATCTTCAGTCCTGGAAGCCAAATTATTTCTTAATTTTTATTAGAGATTTTGCATTTAAAGTGCACTAGGACAATTACCCAAATGTCTTGACCACCACTTGATCTGGTCAAAGTTCCTCTGCCTTAGTACAAAGGCTCACTCGGTTCAGTACTGGAACAAAATATCTCATTCTGTAGCTTTCTGATGAATGAAAGGCTTTGAAAACAGATATATTACAGTAATTAATATTTACTAGACTTCGCCTCTGGTGGCTTGTCCACTGTGTTGCACCACAGCATAGTTTTACCCTGTCCTGCAACTCCACGCAATGAAGCAAGACCCCATTTAAAGGCATATTTACTGTTTTTCATTTTCCATATTAAAATACCTTAATGAAGATCAAGAGATAACACGAAGAAAAGTAACACACCGGTGACTCTGGCACCCTGATGCTCTGTTGCACTACCTGGGCTATTTAATCTGATCCGAGAAGTTCCATGTGCAGTGTATGTAGCACCCAATCATAAATATTTATTTGGTAATTCAAAGATGTAATTGCAAGCTGCAACGCAGAGTCAGCTTTGTTTTGCTTTATTTAAAGACAGGAAGAGCTGCCACAAGAAAGTGATGTAAGTTTCTATAGAGGAAGAGTATCTTTTGGTTACATATATTTTATATAACAAAAAGATACTGGCTAGAAGTAAAAATTCACCTTTACTTACGAAACACACACCATGTAAATAGTAGGAGCTTGCCATTAATGCATGAAACTCAACCCACAAGCATCTACCTCTAAAGGCAAACATCCTGAGCTCTGGACGAGTCTAATTATAATCAGTTGACCAGAGAGCACAGAATGTGCCTAAACAAAGCATCCCGGCTCCTCCTGAAGACACAAATATTACCCAAAGCCGGGAACAAATGCAGGTATTGAAGAGTCAACAAAAGTCAAATGAACTCGGGCTCTGTAAACTGTAATTTGCAACCCACCAGCTGCACCTGGGTCACACGGCTTTTCGGCAGGAGAGAATGAAAAGCCAAAGTACTGTCCAAAAATGACATGGATTCAAAGGAAAACCAAGCATCTCGTGCACTGCAGAGCCCTGCACCTGCGTGGAATATAATCTGGAAAGCAAGAGCAGACGTGCCAAGAGGAGATTCATCCAGCCTTTCCCAGCACAGACCAGTGCTGTGGGATCACAGTAATGCTTACTGAAATACCAGGAGTTCAATGCACATGAATTCATCAATTCAAGGCAAGACCAAACCCCAATCGAATTAGAAAACATCTTTTGCTTTATTAGGTCAAATAGAAATAGAATTAAAAAGCAACAGCGAGGCTAACCATGTACTTTATCTAGCAAATTTCGTTACACCACATTGAGATGTCAAAATGATAACGATATGGTGACACTGCAGGGATTCATGGCACACAGGAGAGCAATCGGGGCTGAGATAGCAACTGTAAGGAGGAAAAACGCCGGTAACATCACCATGCTAAGGAAGTTGATGCGTTGGAAGATTGTATGCTGCAACACCGTGTATTAAACACCCCTCGGCTGCTCCTCCAGGAAGAAAATGAGCAGGAACAAGAGAGCCCAATGCTGAGGCACAGGAGGAAGCGCTGGACCGGGGCTCTCAGTTGGGCTGGGATGGTCCCAAGGTCCTCCTATAATGCAAACTATGGACACAATGACCTCTTTCACCATAGCTAGTTGCTGGCCACCCCTACATGCTTTTTAGAGATGCTGAGGGTATTCTGGTGGAAAGAGGGTTTTCAGCAGGTATTCTGGTGGAAAAGGAACACAGAAGGTGGGAGCTTTCGCCTGATAAACCCTCATTTTCCTTCCATGTTCCAGGCTAAAAAGCCTCACCGTGACTACTCAAACCAGCTGAAAAAGGAGCAGAATAGGAGATGTTTTCATACAGAGACTTTTCTTCCTCCTGAACAGCAATAACCTGTTTAATATCTGCCGTTAAAGCCATGCTGGCCCTTTCAGTAACAATGAGATCAGTAATGAGGAGAGAGGGGAAAATATGCCTATTAGGTCAAGTTCCTACCTAATACGTTTTGTGATTCAGGGTTTAATTAGACAAGGTGCACAAATTTATAATGAACTGCTAATTATGATTAATCTATTTTGGCAATCCCTAATTAAAAAAAACCCACAACCCAACAAACACCCCCCCTCCCCAACCATAAACCTTACCTCAATAGAAGACTGAGAGCTGGAAGGTAATGGGAAAGGAGTAACAGCCATCTGATTGACTGCATCTTCACTTCTGTAAAACAACCAACCAACAACATATTACACACTAAACTGTAATAATAAACTTCTCTTTTGAGTCGGATTTACCCAATGAGCAAAGACTCTTCCTAGACATTAGAGCTCAGAAAAGCACTTTGCTTTCATCCTTCGCTAGCAAACAGAGTACATCCCTTCTTTGGGACCACAGGAGTTTCATCCAGGACGTGCTGACATCTCATTCTTTGGAAATCTAATTTTGTGTGGATTATCAGAGGATGCAGTTGGAGTTTATGGTCCCTACACATCAATACATGTGCTAAACCCTTGTTAGCCTCTTCTAACAGCATCTACATTTGTAAACAGCTTGTTTACAGCCTAGCATTCACATTACTGAACTATAACTGTTCTATTATAACAGATTGCTTTTTCATTTTTGTTCCTATTTGCTGAGGTCTATTCTAAAAGAGTCAATGTAAAAACTTGGAAGAATTGTTCTAAGATGCAGGGAGAAGAAAACAGATGAACACTGATTCCCCCTAAATACACTTTATATGATTTTTCTAAGATGCTTATAACGTATGGCATCTTTTCCTCTGTCCTCTTTAAAATAGAATCTTAAGCCGACATCTGATAACTTCATAACTTTTCAGAGCCTTTATTTTTTTTTCTTTTTTAATTAAATAGCATTCTGTCTTGCTAATGTTTTTCCTCAACTGCCATTTAAAATTACTTGGCTTGTGGAATTGGCTCTATGTTTTCTGGCCTCTATAAAACTGAACCAAGTGAAATATGACTTCAGTGATATTGTTTAAGGCAAATTTGAAGTGTATCAAAACAAAAAAGACTCCAAATATTGCTCCAAAAATTGCACTGATGCACCTCTATTTTGGGGGCAAACAACTCCCACAGGAATATGATGCAAACCCCATTTTGCTACAGATTCAGTGCTATCTCACAGCCTCTGCTCACCAAAATGTGACAGAGGAGGAAACAGAAATACTGCTCCTCTGCAGATACACATCTTGCGACGAAAGGACATGACTTCTCATGCAGTAGGTCTTCTGGGTTTGATTTCTTGTCCCACCTACTACCTTCCAACAGAATTTTTTCCTCTTTAATTTTAAGACTTTAATTAAGATTTAGAGAGTTGGGGTTGTTCAGCCTGGAGAAAAGAAGGCTGCAGGGAGATCTTAGAGCAGTTTTCCAGTATCTGAAGGGAGCTCCAGGAGAGCTGGAGAGGGACTCTTGATTGGCGAGTGTAGCAATAGGATGAGGGATAGTGGTTTTAAATTGGAAGAGGGGAGATTTAGATTGGATATTAGGAAGAAATTCTTTGCTGTGAGGGTGGTGAGGCACTGGAAGAGGTTGCCCAGAGAAGCTGTGGCTGCCCCATCCCTGGAGGAGTTCAAGGCCAGGCTGGATGGGGCTTGGAGCAACCTGGTGTGGTGGGAGGTGTCCCTGCCCAGGGCAGGGGGGTTGGAACTGGATGATCTTTAAGGTCCCTTCCAACTTTAATGATTCTATGATTCTAATTTCTGGAATAAAAATATTGGACTAGTACGTGTTTAAAAACATCTTACAGAAGTGCCTGAAAGAAAAAAACGTCTCATTTTATGCCTCAAGAGTTAAACGCGTGGAGAAAGCCTGTTCAGATCACTGAAAGACAACGCTGTAAATCAATAGCTCTCGGCAGAGCAGCATATGGGAAACTCAGTCACAGGCATTTGAAAGGATAAATCCTGCAGGCAAAGGTTGGTGAATGCATTTACTTATCTTCAACCAAACAGCCACGCAATTCAAAGGGATTGGTTCTGTGCCGCTCATTTTTGTACTCGCTCCCAGCCTCTCCTCTTGGCCCTGCTCAAAGCCTTGCGAGAGGCAGAAACCAGGCTCGGATCAGAAGCGGAGCGTCCCGTGATGCAGGAACACGCCTGCACGGGGCCAAGACGCAAATCTTAAGGAATGCACAGAATCAAGCCCATGAATTTCCAAAGCCTTTTGCAATTTCCAAGCGCCTTTTCCCTCCCACCAGGCATATTAGGCAAGGACATTTTTCCTCCTCTTATCTTCACGAGACATCGATCTCATTTCGTTGCTTTTCTAGCCTGTAAGAATAAATCAGCAAAATGTAAGGTGTCTAAGAGACCTAGCAATTTTTACTGGACTGCAGAGGGGTTTCTGACAATAGTTTATATGAAGCACAAACAGCAGGAAAACTACCCACCCTTCTGTGGCTTACAATGCTCACCACACACCTTGCAATTAGGAGAAAACTTGAAAATAACAAAGTACCTAGAAACCCGTGTAAGAAGTACTCTAAAAATTGCTAGACAGAAGCTTCGTGATCTGCATGACAAAGTAGGGTGTAATTAATTACAGAAACTAGTTTCTACTTCATACATACACACAAATTTAATTTTTTTCCCCCCAATCACCGGGCAAACACCTTTATGCAGTTTTAAATGGATGACCATTATTATTCCAAGCGATAAAGAATCCACTTACAGTAATGCCCTGGGAAAAAAAATACTGCAAAAAATAATACAAAACCCCAAGGTTACAAAGTGTCACAACTTGTAATCTCCCCCTGCTAGGACTCGTACATATTTAAATACTTTAATGCTGCTTCAAAGGAGAATGCTTCAAAGCAGAATCAAAGCCGGAACGTATTTTAAAGTGACAGATCTAATAATAAATTGCTCCTTCTGCTCTCCACTTCCCTAAGTGTCCTCGACTAAAACATGAATTTATTTACAACTGAAAGGAGCAATCATTTTCTTTTGATGCAGGAGCAGACAGCTTAGAAGTCTGAACATCATATTCAAATTACAGCGGGCTGCAAATGAGCATTCGATGCTTTTGCCAATAGTTGCTACACAACCACCTCCGAGAAAGCTGTTCTGTTACCAGTGCTTGATACCGCTTGAGGTTAAGATGTCTAAAACCTTTCACAGTCAAGACACAGCTCCAAAGTCACCCACAAGGGAATTTATACAGCAGGAAGGCCCGGACGCTCCCCCTCCGTTATCTGCAGGACTGATAAACACCCACTGGTCTTGTTCCAGCTCTCGTACTGGTCTGTGTAAGACACTGGGACAGGAGCCCACCGCCTTCCTGAGCTCGTGCACCAGAGAGCTGTTTATATTTCATCGGTTACACATAAACTGAAGGGGGAAGGAATTCATCACTCCTCCCGCAAATGCTTTTATTGCCTCTAACCTCTCAAGATGAGTTTCTGAGTGAAAAGAGGCACTGGATCCGCTGGGAGGTCAGAGTGTCCGTTGCTTGTACCAACCTCACTGACCATGGCTCAACATTGAAGAACCCAGCAGCTTTCCCCACCGCAAAGGGTCACAGCAAACGAGATCAAAGCAATACGTAAGTGGCAAAGACTCTGTAAGCTTTAGAGAAGCACCTACTCTTTCAGCTTTATTTGATTAGCTTGCCATACTTTACTACATTCTACTTCCTTTCCAGTCCCAAGAGGACTCCTGGACATTTCCTGAGCTTTCTCGTTGACCAAAAAGAAGAACTTCTGATATTTTGCTCCATCTCTCAACTACACCTCCGATGAAGGGAGAGAGGCACAGCTTAAGCAAAGGCAAAGGCAGTTATTATTGACTAATAAT
>VZRU01009562.1:23497-39115 GCA_013398155.1 Pedionomus torquatus | reverse complement strand
TTTCATTTGCTCATCAACCTCAGTTTCAAGTCTCGAATTCAAGTTCCATGGCTTCCTTTGAGGACATTTTTGGTTTTCTATTCGACTTACTCTCACATCTCTCAGGTTTGTGATGATATAAGCTTGATGTCATGTAACACTAAGAAAATCCTTGTTGCACACGCTGAACAAGATCTGTTATCTGTCTAAAGCAGAGCATCTTGTCTCAGTGTCCAAACTTCTTCTACGATCAGTGCAAAATCAAGACAAAGCGCCAACCAGATCTGCTCGGAAGGACAATTCATCCCAGCACCAAAATCTCCTAATTTAGGACAGGATGAACTGAATTGGTTTTTGGGTTTTTGGAGGTTCCTGACAAATGTTCACTAATCACAGAAGTCCAGACGACCTCCAGATGTCTAAACTAAGGGAGACGAACCTCCTGCCAAACTACCTGCAATTAAACACATCATCAACGCTAACAGATCACTCGACATCAGCTTTATAAAGGGTTGTAGATGTTTTTTGGGAATACAAAGTACAACAAGAACAGAAGAAAAACCCGATAGCTTGCTTGCACTTGCATGACATCTTAGTTCTAATAGATGAGGAGAGCAAGTGAATGAACATTTACCCAGTAACCCTTAGGACTCCCACGGGTGGTGATACCAGGGCATGAAGTCCTACATGTTACTGAAAACTTACATTGTTCATGGGCTCCTTGTTAAAAAAGAAAAATCAGCTCAGAATCTTGTATTTTATCATCTTTGTTTTCTGTCTAGAAATTCCTTTGGAAAAGAGGAACTGCAGGAACACCGCACACGGAGAAAGTACGCTGGAGTTTTCCTTCAGCTGGATCAAGGCAAGACCTTTGTATCATGCATCTTCTTGAAAAATCTCCCCTCCTAACAGCAAGAACAGGCTTGGTTTCCCTTTCCCCTCCATCCACTCCTAATTATGTGAAAGGCAAATGAATACAGGTATTTCAAAGGAACAGCTAATGTTCATTTAAACTGCAGCTTAGTTCATAATAGGCTTGAAAGAGCCCAAGTTACTTCCTCAACCGTGCACTTGTTCCCACACGTGCGTGACAGCAAGGAGGAAACGGCTCTGAAGAAAACAGGAAAAGTCCAAACTTGCACACATGGTGTCTGGCAAGAGCTTATTTTTAAAGCTTTCCCACATGAAAGAACCTAAACAAAGCAAGTATAAACAGTGTTTATACTATTAAAATAAGACCAATCATGTAACTTACAGCAAAGATAATTTCTAAAGCATGATATTCACGGAATTATGGAATTGTCAGAGTTGGAAGGGACCTCTAGAGATCATCCAGTCCAACTCCCCTGCCAAAGCAGGATTGCCCAGAGCACATCACTCAGGACCACATCCAGGTGGGGCTTGAAGGTCTCCAGAGAAGGCAACTCTGCAACCTCCCCGAGCAGCTTCTTCCAGGGCTCTGCCACCCTCACCAGAAAGAACTGTTTTCTCATATTTGAATGGAACTTCCTGTGTTCCAGCTTGTGCCTGTTGCCCCTTGAACTTTCACTGGGAACCACTGAAAAGAGTGTGACTCCATCCTCCTTCAGCCTACCCTTCAGATACTTGTAAGCATTAACAAGGTCTCCCCTCAGCCTTCTCTTCTCCAGGCTCAAGAGTCCCAGCTCTCTCAGCCTTTCCTCGTAAGGGAGATGCCCCAATCCCTTAATTATCTTTGTTGCCTACACTGGACTCCCGTCAGTAGTTGCCTGTCTGTTTTGAACTGGGGAGCCCAGAACTGGAGGCATTATTCCAGTTGTGGCCTCACCAGTGCAGAGTAGAGGGGGAGAATGACCTCCCTCGTCCTCCTGGCCACGCAGCCCAGGATTCCATTGGCCTTCCTGGCAACAAGAGCACAAAATTCAAGAGTCTGGCATACAACATATGATGTTATGTATAGAGACACTAAAAGAAGATCAAAGACTCGGTGACAGAGTCACAGCAGTGGAGACTGTCAAACAGACCAAGAACTGGTCAACCCAGCCACTGCCCTCCCTTTGCCAGTCCTCAGAGTATAAGGATCTCCCTCCTTTGCAAGTCATCATAAAAAACAAGAGATTAGTCTATGCAACAACACCTAAAAACATCAGGACGGGTTAGGTGGCAGAGATTTGAGGGCTTTGCTGAGAAGCTCCAATCCCATCACCAAAAAGCAGTGATAAGAGAACGAAGGACTGCAGCGTGGGAGGATGACTCTGGACAACTAACAGATGGTATTTAAATAAGCAAAATCCTACTTTATTCTTAAAGCATTTCTCATGTTTCATCACAGCACAAGACAATTTTCTTTTAAGGAATAAAGGTATACCGCAGAATGAATCACAGAAGTGAACACAATGGGATGATGGTTTGAAATCAGTGCCATTCACTTTGATTCAAGCATTCAAACTATATTTGATCTGCTTATTATACCAACACTGAAGCACCAAAACAGATTAAAGGCGGTTAATTGAGCGTGGAAAAAACACTGAATTTGCTGAATCATAAAATTCTCACTGTAAAAGAGCATTCTGATATAAACTGGATTTCCTACTACAGATGTAAAATCTAATTATGTTGTTTTATTACGCATCTTAAAAGAATGGACTTACAATGCATGAACAAAACCCACAGTGGATATAAAACCCGTTCTGTTTTGGGAACCAGGGCACGGAGAATCCTACAAGAAACAAGTCCCTTTCTCAAATAACTACGTGGCTAATCCCTCTTGTGGGAGAGACAGATCAAGGATTTCAAGATACAACCAAGACCTTTACATGCCCTGTGGCCACTGACTTCCATCATAGCAAGACTCTTTTGGAAAGCTGCAGTCAAATCAAATTTCTGCAGTCAGAAATTTATTCCTGACATTCAGAAATCAAAAAGACAACCCCAATTTGATGCAGTAGCTTGGAAGTTAATGCAGCAGCTGTAAGACTTTGAGGTCAGATAAAAGGCGACTGGACACTAATCAGAGGAAGCGCTTGGACGGAGCCGTTTCATTTCAGGAAAATCTTGCTGTGTTTGGGCAACCGGTTGGTTTGTTTGACAAACCCGGGTGAGCAGGTTAAACGCTTTCCAATTTGTTCCTGTAGAAGGCTACAAAGCACAAGATGCACTGAATCTAAAATAAATTTTAAAAAAAAAAAAAAAAAAAAGAGTAAAGCAACGCTATAACTACAAATCTTTTAGATGCTATTAACAAGCTCGTGTAATTAATGAGACCACTGGGAAAGAGTGCTGCGTTAAGACCTATATTTTGGAACCTGGCCAAAATCAACTGTTTTAAATAATCATCATCAACTTAATTGAGGAAAAGATGCTTATAAACCAGAGCGAGAAGCCTTCAAATATAAGGGGACGTCTGTGATTCTCACAGCACTTATTGCACTATGTCTCATCAGCAAAAATTCCAGGAAAGGGTGGGAATGCAATTGTAACACTACCTGAGCATAAAAAAAAAAAGTGTGAACAGATTTTTATAGCGCAGACGGTAATTTAGGATTTCAATAAAAAGTCCAAAAGGCCGAGGACACCTCCCATTCTTTATGTTTTCCTAGAAAAAAGTAAATGTGGGTGCAGCAAAATCCAAGTTATTTAATGATAGTCGTTACAGTTTTCAAAGAAAGGCTTTTCTGTGCCCAGGAATTTCTGGGCTTCTTTCATAACTGATTAAAGAGTTTATGGAAACATCCCCCTGCCCTGCATATGAACCAAAACACCAGAAAGAGGAAAACCTTGATGCTGTTTCCTGCTTCAAAGCGAAAAGCAGTGTGCTTATCACTAAGCATCCTTCATCTGAGGAAAAATAAGGCTTTGGAATATCAAAGAGGATAGCTTTTAGGAAAAGCCCAAGAGTCCCAGCACTTTTGCAGTTACGTCTTAGGTCAGCTCAGTCAGACACGTGGGAACTTTTTAGGCTGCAGAATTGATGTGTTGCTGGAAAACTATAATTTACTCAGGTCTTCCACTGGTGAAACTGGAATTTTAATGTCTTCATCCACGTGCAGACCAAATCCATTTCTCTCATAACCCCTGCAGTACACGTGATTTTGCTAAAGTGAACTGTGGCCTCCCCTTACTCTGTGCCCCAGGATGTGTTTTGGCTACGTTATGCTACTGGCCTTCTGCTTTTAAAAGGCTGCAGGGGTAACAGCGCTCGGGAGGAGGAAAGCAGTATTTTTGTGGCAAACTGGCTCCTCCTCATTTTCAAAGCAGAACAAATGTAACGGTATCCTGCTCTTTCCACATCATTAGAGCCCAGAGGAACGAATCCGAAACCAGCCAAGCAGCAAAGCAACCCGGAGAGCTGAGTCTGCTACACTCAGGGCTTTGTTCTCGCCTGGAAAAGCCATTGCACGTGAATGTACGAGAGACGGATGGAGATTCGAGATGCCCGTTGCTGCTCTTATTTACTCCAGCTGGCACCACGATGCAATAAGTCGGGGCATATCAATATCCCCGTTTTATAGTATAAAGTAAGCTGATAAAGCAGGAGGAAAAAACTTTTTCTGCCAAACTGCACCACGGACAAGACTTTCTGGGATTGGCAGAGTCTTCTGGTTCGTGTTTTCAGTCCATCACATCTACTGGCTTTGTGGTCTAAAAGTGTAGGAACCAGGAAACACCAAGACAAAACGGGCTCATGGGCTATATAGGTTGCAAAAGAAAAGGAAATTATTCTTGTTGCTCCTTAAAATTCCCCTTGAAGAGAGACAGTCTAATTTGATGTTGCTAAAATTGTGAAATGCCCCTCTCGCTATGAGAAGTTGATCGTGCATCAAAATAAAATAAAAAAAAAGTGACATTAGTTTTCTCTCCACGTTAGAGCCAGTGCTCCAGTTACCAACGACGTTCTCGCAGTGGGAGAACTTCATTTCATCGCTGCTCGAGCGGCCACTCAGGTCAAGCGAACAGACTCCTCAGTTGTCAGCGGACTCTAACGCAGGGCCAGGAGCAGCGACACGATGCCTGCTCTGGGGGAGCACGAAGACATAATTTTACAACCTCAGCAGCAGCATTTAAAAATGGAAACTTTTTTTTTTTTCTCCTTAAAAGCTCTAGAGACAAGATTTATCCAATGGTGTTTCCAATACCTACTCATTACGATCATTAAGACGACTTTTTGCCTTGAAACCCACTTCTCCAGGACTAAACCCAGCCCTGGGTTTTCAGAGAATCATAGAATGTTGAGAGTTGGAAAAGGACCTTAAAGATCATCCAGCTCCAACCCCCCTGCCACGGGCAGGGACACCTCCCACCGGACCAGGTTGCTCAAAGTTCCATCCAGCCTGTTTTGGTTTCAGAAGCTGTGGTTGTGCCTCTGGAGCTGCCAACCAGACCCATTTTCCACGTGCAATTAAGTAATGGTGAGTGAGCTGTTGTACACGATGTTTAATTTTCAATAGCTGGAGAAAGTAACACGGGAGCTGCAGGCGAGATCATTAATCTCCTCCAGATCCTCCGTGCTGCCAAGTACGGCAACTCATTCCTCACCGCACTAATGCCACTCTTCCATCATTTCTGTGTGCGCTGCACCCGACAGAGCCACGCTGGTAAATGTACACATTTATATGCATTCACCCACAGATTATTACAGTGTTCACAGGTAAGCTGTGTGTGAGCGAAGAATATAAAACAATATCAGCTCTGATGTATATATTGGAGGGAAGACCACGTTATAAAATGACACGGGGATAAGAGCCCAATGAAAGTCACAGCTGGAATAGATGAATTTATGAAATTTCAAAGTATTAAAGCATATATGAGTTCTGCAAAGAGGAAAGAGGCTGCTTATTCCCAGATCTCCTGCCCAGGGTCGTAAGACTAACACTTCCTGAACCTCAGAGTGAATGCATGAAGGTGTCCTTAATTCACATACAAAGAGGAAACACTTTCATGCTTGGAGTAAAAGAAGAGATGCCAACATGTAATTCTCACGCAGGTGAAAAATTCTTTTAGCATATTCCCTCCTCCAGAAGCTCTCCCAGTGCTCCTTTGTCAAAGTCAGCCTCCCCCTCCATACAAGTCCTAGCTCACTTCTTCGATTCTCTTTTGATGACCGTACGAGCAACCCTTCCCACATCCCACGCTCCACGTACTCCATCCGCACTCACCCACTCCATACAACCGGCCCCTCTCCTGCCCCGAGTTTCTGCACCATTTGCACTCCCTTCTGGCTGCCCGGTTGAGACAAGCTGCCCACCCATCCTGGCGCCAGCAGAACCAACCTACAGCACTTCAGTAAGTTGTGGGAGAAGAAGCTCTCATCGGGCTGCTCTCAAGCCCAAGAGGGACAGCTCAAGTCTTCGTTAGACATCCCTAAAATAGGCATTGAATTACATTAAAACATTTTTAAAATTTTATTTTATTTAAACATTATTAAGGAGAATTCTTCTACTGTCCTGAGAATAGTCAAGGAAAAGGTTTATTTCACTTCAAAGAGAACTGAGCATCTTCAGAACAGGTTAAATAAGTATAGAATGTAACAGGCTAAAGCACAAACAGATGTTTTGACGAGAACTATTCTTACCTTATGAAAACTAGCTTGACCTTTGACGGGGCAGTCTTAATGATTGCAGAAGCATTCTGATGACTTCTTCCATACAATATCTGATTGTTTATCTGTTCAAAGAAAATGAAGATGTCCGTGTAAGGGGAGAAGTATGCATTGTTTTAATTTATACCACCACAACCTTCCAAACTCACTGTGGGACAAAGAGATAAGACTCAAAGAACATGAGGTCTGCAACATACAAGTCACGTAACTTTTGAGGTTCTTAGAGACAGGAATACCAAACACTGCACCGACAGATAAACCTCCTGGCGTTGTAGAGACAGAAATACCAGAGCTGAGGCGCTAAGAGCCTCTTCCAGGCCCAGCTGTGCTGCAGAAAGACATCCGAGGAGGATGGGATGCAATCTGCAACTCAGCAGCAACAATTAAAACACTTGTAATCACCTGTCTTAACATTCTTTTTGAAAGGGCAAGTTCTAATTTGATTGTAAGAACATCCTCCTTTTCATACTGATTCCATTACGGACCACAGAACTGCATTTTAAGATTTTAAAATCTTACGTTTTCAACACCTCAGACTCCAATTTATCAAAGGAAAAATTGCTGTATTACTAAAAAAACATTCCAAGTTTGGTTCTAGACTGATATAGAATAGGAAGCAATGCAGAGGTAATTAGGCCTTATTAGGAAGCCACAAATGAAATAATTCCTTTACTCTTTTTCAGAAACCCATAAAATGGATTTTAAGTATTGTTCCCAAATTTTTAGAAAACAAAGAAGAATTATACAGATATGGCAACTGCACAGATTTTGAGGCAGACACTCCTCCCCTCCACCCTACCTACAGGCACCTGACAGTATTGGAAAACTTGCTCTTAAGATTGTGCTGACTCCTCAGCTCCACTGACAATTTAATTCTTCTGACAATTTAAGGACCTGCCCCATCACTTTTGCCGTGATGGATCAAACACCTACACACAGCAGGAGACACCAAGTACTGCTTTGGACACTTCAGCTGTGTGAAAGCAAATGCTGCAGTTATCAGGGGGGAATAATTGGTTTTAATACAGGATATGCTTCAAGATTTCTTATTGTAGGAACTAGAAGTCTTTTCCCTTATTGAAGAAAAGAACACAATTATTGCCCTATTTTCCCACTCTCGGCAAGTGAGACCTCAACAAGGACAGCAGCATCTCTGAGATGAATATAGTAGTTAGTCCCAAGCCAACCAGAGGCATACTCAGTATCATACCACAAAAATAACCTGAAGTGTAAAAAATGGAATATTTAAAACATTTCTTTCATTTCACAGGCAGGGCTTGCGTTTTGTACCTTGTTCCCCCTCAGCCTGCCCACGGTGCCCTGAGTTTCTTGGGCTTCAGCTCCCCTTTGGTAATGCCTCTCAGAAGTATCCTAAGAGGATGCTTGGCTTTCAGCTGAGATGCTGCAGAAACTACAATCACAACTGGATGCAGAATGATAAGGTAGATGTGAATCCCACATTAAATTTAAAGTAAAAGCTGAGCTGAGTATGATGGGGAAAAAAAAGACCATGCCAAAGAGATTAACAAAACCCTCAAGCAGCCTCTTAGTTGCCCCCTGACGATTTTCAGATTTAAAACCACGCTGAAGCGAGCACTCAGCGAGGCGGTGAAAGAAAGCATCCTCCCCTGATCACGGGGAGCAGGACTCCCAGAGCTGCCTTCCTTCAGCTTCCACAATCCAAACTGGGACAAGCATTGAGATAACAACGTTCTGCGGAAGAAACAATTATTTACCTGCACCTGAATACCCATGCAAGTGAACACGAACATGGAAAGTAATTCAAAGGGTTACACTTAATATCTTCTCTATTGTCCAAAACAGAGGGAAAACTTTAAAGATGGAGAGAAAGAAACTGAAGTGAACAGTATTTGAAACCATGATGGTAGTTTAGGTTCACGGTTCAGCTCATCCCATGCCTTGCCTTCTAAGCAAGCACCAGAGGCTTCCAAGCGTGCAGGGTACTCCGCTATTTAACTCTGTCAAAATTCTCACTCTAAGCATCTTGATTAGATTAATGCACCTCTCTGGAGCTGGAGTGTTCATACACCCTCCCAAAGAAAGCAGCCAGCTTTCTTTCAATACGGCAATTTTCCTCTTCCACTATTCATTTACAACATAATATTTACATTCGCATTTGATACACCGCTGCTCTTTAAAACAGTAATGATAATGGAGTCCAGAACAATTCGCTGAAGATTACAGAAGGACTCGTTGTTACTGAAAATGTTTGTATTGGATTTTAGTTTTGTGTTCTTAGAAGATATTTTTTTCATTCAAACAAGAGTCTTACAGCCTTGCGTCATACAGGCTTCAACTGGGGTATTCGGTCCTCTTGGCAACTTCATGATATTCCCATCTTATTTCATAGAATCATAGAATCATCCAGGCCAGAAGGGACCTCCAAAGGTCATCTAGTCCAACCTCCCCGCCATCGCAGGGACACCCGCAACTAGACCAGGTTGCCCAGGGCCTCATCCAGCCTCACCTTGAATATCTCCAGGGAAGGGGCCTCAACCACCTCCCTGGGCAACCTGCTCCAGTGTTCCACCACCCTCAGAGTGAAGAAATTTTTTCTAATATTCAACTTAAATCTACTCTTCTCCAACTTCAGTCCATTACCCCTCATCCTATCGCAGCAGCCTTTGTGAACAGCCCCTCCCCAGCCTTCCTGGAGCCCCCTTTAGGTACTTTCAGTGAGTTCGGTATTTTCGGTGGGTCAAAACAACACGTGAGTTCATCAGTGAAATAAGGACAACGCAAAGACCAGAATAAGCTCCCTAACACTTGACTATTCATTAAGGTTGAAGCACAAACCATTTACCTAACTCAGCTGCTCAACAAAGAGAGACCCAAGTAAGGTCTACAAGAGTCTGAAATGGCATCAAAACAACGTTCATAAGGGTTTCGGATGGTGCTGGCTGCAACTACCACGGTCACCAAAATAGGGCGAGAAGTGAAATCCTAGGCCATACTTTATTAATTAAAGGCAAATTTAAAAATCCAGTGGCAGAAATGAACAGCAGTTGTCTTATGGCTTCAAGCTGGATGTGAATCTTTCAGCTTGACGTCTTAATTTCTCTAAGCTCAAAAACAAATCAGTCACTGGGCGTAACGTATGCTTTACAAATTATTTGGATTTATTTAAATTACCATCGTTTTTTCTAAACAGCAGACTTCTTAGATTCAAATTTCTAGAAGTGTATCTGGGCTAAATTAATCCTATTCGCTAGATGTATCAAATAGTCCAAAATTTAATTAGCTGTGAGCAGGGTCTGTAAGTTGTAATTATTTAATTACGCCAAAATGAAAGGATAATCAAACTAATATATCTCCACAAGGCTTTTGGACTGTCCCACATAGTTGTTATTGTCAGTATCATTTTTTATTTCATTTTTAAAAAAAGGACATTTTCTTTTGCAAAATAAATTAATGTTTCTCTTAGTTTCACATACCCCGGTCAGAAGAAAAGCACAAAAGACTACTTAAATGAAATGAAATAGATAACATCTAGAATTTCATAAGCAACACCATTTTAAATCTTCCAAATTAAATAAAGTAATATGTCAGATTAACCAAACAGTACTCTGGGAGTCCAAATCTATAAATCTGTGCTTTATTTTTTTCATTACCAATTAGAAAAGAAAAACAAAGCTTTGACTATGTAAAAGAAATAAACTGATCTAAATCAAACTCAACTCTTCTTTAAATGTCTCTTTACAGAACTTCGTGGAAATGCTGGAGAGAACAGAGAAAGATTACAACACACTACAGGTAAGAGGTCAGGTCAGCAGACTTCAATCCAGTCTTTAATATAACCCTCCACTGCTTTATGGCAGATTTTATCACATATCCCAAATGTACTGTTGCCTTCACCTACAAAGGTTTTGTTTTACAGTTTCATACACCAAAGTACCAGAAAGTACAAACTCACTGAAATCTGAGCTCTTAACTTAGAAGAAAAAAAAATTAAAGGATTGTTTGCTTCTCAACTTTAATTTGCAGAAGAGAAACATTAGATATGGATATTAAAAAAAAGAGCTCAGTTTTTACTATGTGGCAGTAATGGAAATCCATAAAATTAGTATCATCTGATTTTTATGAAAATCAAGTTAAATGATACCCCAAAGCCAATAAAAGAACTGTCAGAGCTTTCTATAATAATTATTTCTTTTTACCAATGCATTAGGTTTCTTTTAACCACAGGAATGGTGGCATTTCAAGATACAATGGGAAAAGATTCAAATACTTTTTGATCAATCACATTATATAGACTGAAACCTGATCTAGCAGGAGGTGTCCCTGCCCATGGCAGGAACTCGATGCTCTTTAAGGTCCCTCCCAACTCAACCCATTCTCTTATTCCATGACTCTGTGATGTATGGAGATATATAAACCTATTTCTCTACGTTCAAGTTACTGTCCCTCTTTAAGGATGGTGCCTCTTGCTTTATCCAAAGTAACTGTCTTGGAAACAGGAATAAAAAAAACCAAAACTAACCCACAATTGAGATAAAATAAATAAATAATAACAATAATGTATTAGAATATATAATAGGTATAATATATACAATACATATTATAATAATATAATACACTATATATAATTATAATAAAATAATAACAGTAATAACAACAAACAAATTGAGAATAAAACACCAGTCCCCACATCCTAAAGCAGAAGCAGGATTGGGAATTCGGCTGAGCAGTTAATCTACTTGGGCAAAATACCAACCTATCTATGACAGATAAATGTATAATGCCACAATATTAAGACTCTTAAAGTAAAATCACAACACAAACACACAGCACAAAAGCCCTCTGGATCTGAGATACAGCAGAAATGGCACAGAAAACCAAAGAATGGTTTAGGTTGGAAGGGAACTTAAAGATCACAGAGTTCCAACCCCCCTGCCATGGGCAGGGACACCTCCTACCAGACCATGCCCCATCCAGCCTGGCCTTGAACCCCTCCAGGGATGGGGCAGCCACAACTTCTCTAGGCAACCTGTTCCAGTGCCTCACTACCCCCACAGGAAAGAATTTCTTCCTAATATCTAATCTAAATCTCCCCTCTTCCAATTTAAAACCATCACCCCTTGTCCTGTCACTCCACTTCCTGACCAAGAGACCCTCTCCTGCTCTCCTGTAGGCCTCTTTACATACTGGAAGGCTGCTCCAAGGTCTCCCCGGAGCCTTCTCTTCTCCAGGCTGAACAGCCCCAGCTCTCTCAGCCTGTCCTCACAGCAGAGGGGCTCCAGCCCTTTGATCATCTTCATGGCCCTCCACTGGACCCGTTCCAACAGTTCCATGTCCTTTCTCTGTTGAGGACTCCAGAGCTGGACACAGGACTCCAGGTGGGGTCTCACGAGCACAGACTGGGATAAATCACCTTCTACAACCTGCTGGTCACACTTCTTTTGATACGGCCCAGGATGGGGTTGGCTTTCTAGGCTGCCAGCGCACACTGCCAGCTCATATTGAGCTTTTCCTCAGGGCTGCTCTCCAGCCATTCTCTGCCCAACCTGTATTTGTGCCTGGGATTGCCACGTCCCAGGCACAGGACCCTGCACTTGGCTTGGTTGAACTTCATGCCATTTGCACTAGCCCACCTCTCCAGCCTGTCCAGTTCTGCCTGGATGGCATCCCTTCCCTCCAGCATGTCAACCACGCCACCAAGCTTGGTATCATCAGCAAACTTGCTGAGGGTGCATTCTATCCCACTGTCTGTGTCTCTGACAAAGACCTTAAATAGTATTGGTCCCAGTAGTGACCCTTGTGGGGCACCAAAAAAGAAAAAGGAAGAAAATTGTTTCTCATGTAGCAGTCTAGAAGGGACAACATGTATACTGGTTCTGGACTACAAAGACTACTTTTCACTCTTTTTGTGGCCTCCTAGAGCAAACCCTAGAGAGCAAACAAGCAGTTTCCTTCCACCTCCTGCCCCATTTTCAGCAAGACAAGAAGGAACAGGAAGATGGCAGAAAATCCCAGCATCAGTACTTTAGCATAACAGCTCTGTGCAGCTCGGTTTATTAATAGATCGCAGTTGACTCTCTTATGGAGAGATGATAACAATAATATAATAATAATAACAACAGGGTGGATTATTCAGTGTGAATAAAACCTCCCAGAAGTCCAGAGCCACGCAGAGTTCAGGAGCAGCTGGGTTTAACAGCCCAGGTACAGCCCCATGTGAGCGTGCTGAGGACCATGCTGGGCACAATCAGCCACAGGACTAAGCCCAAACTAATAAGATACGAAGCAGCGCAGACACCTGCACTAAACCAGCAGGAACACAAGGCAGGAGCACCACAGATGGTTTCTTTCCTGGGAAAGAGAATGGAAAAGCAGAACTTGTGTCGTTTAAAAAATATGTGCTTTTGCACAGGGACCAAGCTCTGACCCAGGTAATTTTCCTCCACGTTTCAAAGTAGGATGAAAGGATCTTCTCCCTCAAAAAGTTGTTTTCTCCAGCTTTCTCCATACCCATCCAAAATACATCACAGAAGACGTATTTAAAAAATAATGATTACAATTTTTTTTATGTGACCTGCATTTCACTCAATGTACAGGCTGGATTGATTCTCGAAGAGAGCCAGGACCATGCCCACAAAAAAGCCTTGCAGAAGCTGAAAGTGAGATACTACTTCATGAATTCACTGACAAAAGATTTCACGAGCAAGGGGTTGAGGCAGTCTGGCAGCATCCCACATCCTTCAACTGAATCCAATCAAACTCCAGTTCAAAAGAAAAATGAAGAGGTAATGTACATCTATCTATATCTATTCATCTATCTCCATCCCATCAACAACCTTACCCCCATCAACAGCCACAGTGAAGAAGCTGCCCACACTGCAGCAGCATCCACTGTTTTAATGGAGTGATTCTAACCACCAGGACTCACTGGGACACCCCAGGGCAGTGCAGAAACGCTCCCTCAGGTGTGAATCCCTTCCCTTGCCGATACGCTCCAGTATTCAAAACTGATGTGTAATCAAAGATGTAAATGCAAATATACTTAAAACATGCAGTTAGATGAGGGTTGAGTGTAGTCTATTTGCTGATGAGCAGATGAGAACACTGGGGAAAATGACTGCAAATGCTTATGAGTGAAGTGGCTGCAAAGTCTAACAGATGTTTTTTCTATAGAACAACCCCGTATTTGACCAGTGGGCAATGGCCAGTGGGTCAGGATGCAGGTAGAGCAATTGAATACCCACACGCAGTGAAGCACCAGCCAAAGGAAGAGAAGTTGTTTCACAAGTAAAGATTGTCCATCCAGGTCTCCGAATGAGGAAAGGACAACACGGGAGAGAGAAAACACTTCTGTGACCGACAACCACACAGTCTTTAATCGTATGTCTGTAACTGGAGAAAAGCAATCTGGACTCTCTCGTTTCCTCCCTTCTGAACACTTGATTTTGCCATTAATGCACTTTTAACATACCTTATCATAAAAGATACTGCAAGTAAAGCCAGTTGACTGGCTGGATGACTGGCCAGTTGACTGGCTGATAAGGCCAGGCTGGGTGGTGCTTTGAGCAACCCGGTCTAGTGGGAGGCGTCTCTGCCCATGGCATGGGGGTTAGAACTCGATGAACTTTAAGGTCCTTTCCAACTCTAACCATTCTATGATTGAGCCCCTTGACCTCTGTGTCACTAGCATGGAAGTTGCAACATGAAATCATACTGGAGATACTCAAAAGCTGTCTGGATGCAGTCCTGGGCAACTGGCTCGCGGTGGCCCTGCTTGAGCAAGGTGGGGTTGCAGCAGATGACCTCTGGAGGTCCCTTCCAGGCCCAAAGATTTTGTGATATTCCTACCTCAGCGACCCATATACACTTTTTGGGTACAAGGACTCCTAACAGTTACTGAAATAACCTAGTTTTTGAATCTAATGGTTATTGAAAAAAATCTGCCAGTGTAAATGCCCATTAGTTCCATTTCATTGCTATTCACATAACACCAAAATGCTTTTAAAAGACAAAAAAAAAAAAGAGCTGTGAATAATTGAGCACTGGTGTGAACATGAGACGCCTGTACATGAGTAATGCACAACCCATTCCTTTGTAACAGAGGATGTTTTGACACCGGATACGTACTCACTGGGGACCAAAATGAGATCACCACATCCCTTCATGGAGGTAATCATGCTTCTGCCCACTGGTGACACCCCTTTAGTTTGATTGCAAAGGTAAACAAGAGTGTAGTTACTAAGGTCTCTTTGAACTTCAGTTTATTTGAAGTTTTTCATTTCTGAGATGGTGAACATCACTTTCCTTCCATCGAAGAAAAAAAAATATCATTTTTATCTCCAACTCAACAGGAATTCAGGCAAGACCACCACTTTGGAAAATGCTACTTACAACAAGGCTCATGCACGCAAATCCCAACCTTGAGATACATGTGATTAATCCCAGATGGTGCAATGCTTCACATTAGAACAAACACTGCAAGGAATAACTCGTGAGACACAAGAAAACTTCTGTGCATTCTTCTTTGTGGGAAAGCATTGATCAAAAGGGTCCACTTTTCCTCTCCCACAAACTACCTGGTCTGTGATACGCACAAAGGAAAACAGTACCATGAATCCTTTCAAATGGTATACAGGTTTTTCCATAAGAATTTGGTGCCAGGGGCAGAAAGACCATAAATTTGAAGGTGAAAGTAATTTTCCTACCCATCTCCAGTACAGTATAGACCTCTATACCATTTATCACACTTAAAACCACCCAGAGTTTATTATTTTCTTTTTATTATTACAGCAAAACAAGTCTTTCTTGTACTATGTGTATTGAAAACCCATAATTACAGAACTGTTAGACAATGACAAATGCTTAGACAACTCTGAGTACTCCCAAGGTATCCCCAGGCAGTCAAATTTGCTCTTTCTCAAGTCAAGAAATGTGAGAAAATAGGTGCTTCTCTGATGGCACAGACAGCTGCTGAAAGATCAAAAAATCACCACCCATGGAGAACAGTAGCTCAGTATATACCTGCTCTTCGGCGAAAGCTTCTCTCGAAGGGAAAGATCCCCAGGGAGGGCTGGATTTTTTTT
>VZRU01009562.1:0-23484 GCA_013398155.1 Pedionomus torquatus | reverse complement strand
GGCTGGATTATTTTTTTTTTTTTTTTAAACTGCTGAGGCAATCATGAGGTGGGGAACCACTGCAGGTGCTGCACCAAAGTGTCATTTGCAACAGCCAAAAATCAGATAAGTGTAGAAAAATCTGCCTTTTCAATCTGAAGGTGAAACAAGGAGATGGGAGAAAAAGTGGAGACAAAATACTCTACTTGCTAATGAGCTCTCTTGCCTTGTGGGTGAACCCATGCCAGACACAACTAAAGAAAATAAGTATTTTAAGTTACAACAGATCAAAACAGATTACAGCACAAAATTTATTTTCAGGATGGGGAATGTCCCTGTCATCTGTAAAAACACATATGGTAACTTTGAGAGGGTTTTGGGTTTTTTTTAATGTAAGGTGTGAATTTCCCTGTGAAACCACATATGTACTACAAGGATAGATTTACTGTCCCCTTCCTGCCTTTCAACAATCCCTCCCTAAGTGGAGCTTGTGAACATGCTGAGAGCACAGACTTCCCTGACAAGACATTAGTTTTCACAGGCCAATGATTTTTGTTTCACTGAAAACACATTTACCTGCCAAAGGCCAAGTTCTCAGTTGGCATAAATCAGTGCAGCTCCTTGCCTCAGCCACCTAATTCCATTTGCAGGCTTTATTTAAGGTTCAAACGATAGCTTCACATATGCCTCCCCCTCCCTCCATATGAACCATGCTTAATAGTTAAAGGAAACACTTGCCTCCAGAAGTTCATCGCCAATATGCATCCTTCCATCCCGGCCTGCAGGTCCATCTGGATTGATACCAACTACAAAGATGCTCATGCGAGAGCGGTCCTTGTTGCCAGCGAGACTCAGTCCGAGCCCATTTTTGTCTTTCTCGAGCTCGATAATGTGCAACTCTCCTGGCAGATCTGCATACCTTTGCCTGATTTTTTCTGGAAAGATCAAACATAACATGAGTTACAACATAATGCAGATGATCAAGAACACAAACAAATATGCTATAAATTGATGGTTTCTCAGCATTTAGTCTTTGTTAACAGAGGTCCTCCCAGCACAGGCTCTAAAATCCCAGTTGCTGTGCCTGTACCACTCGCACAGCAAAATGCAGCATCAGCTGCAAACACTATTCACTTATTTAATTATTTGTACAACAGTCTGGTTCTAAAGCAATTTTTGAAAGGAGGGTAAACAAGGGAATTCCAGACGCACCTCAATCTTACCGTACAAGCCCTATCAATTTCAGGAAAAAGTCTCATAAAGTTAGAGCTGGTTGATTAACCTAGAGCTGGTTGATTAACCACAGTGGGAAACTGAAATGCTTACGGTCAAACATACTGCAAACTCCCATCTCGGGGTCGAATCTTCCACTTTTGCGTCTTTCTGGTGACTCAGGAAATATGCTCACCATGCTCTGCTTAACATTATGTGCTACCGTGCGGCTGATTACTCAAAGCAGATGTCAGTGACAATGTCTATGATTGATTACATTTTTAAATGCAGCCTCGCTCGGTATTAAGGCAGTTATTTGTCTTTCATCTACATTTCATCCATTTCTGTGACAGAGGGCAATGTACTCGCAAAGTTATTTGGAGCACATCGCGTGTCAGTGGATGCTGACAGTTTAATCTGAATGTCTTTTCATTGCTGCCGCACAAACACCTAGAACTATCGCTTGTGAGGGTCAATCACTGCACCAGTGATAGGTTTTTTTTCCTGTCTGATTGTCCTTTGCAGATTTTAAAGCCAGCTTCGTACCACCACCTGCACCTAATGCTTCAGCTGGGCCACACGTTAAAAAAAACACAAGCCAAAGTATTCTTTTGTGGCTGGATGTCACCTCCAGTGCAGAGCCCAAGGTGAAAGAACCTGCTGCATTATGCATTAAGAAGAGAAATAAGAGATATTATATGTTTGACTATATCCCTGAGTCAGCAGCAGTCACTAGATCAATATTAGTTATTACCATTCTACTGGGGAAGCATATTTTAATAGAATGATTTAACCACTGTAGTGAATGTTCCCATGACAACAAGAAAGAGGGGAAAGAGCTGGGGAAGGTGAGAGGGAAGCAACTAAAACGGAATAAAAAACTGCTGAGAAAAGAGACGATAAAGTAGATGTGTTCCTTCTACAGCCCCTGCGCAGGCGGCTGGGGTGATTTAGCCAAACCCAGGTCCATCCCAGCAGCTCTGCTCATCCAGGGTCCTCCTTCAGCTACAGCAGCCACTCCTGCTTCAGCAGGGTCAAGTCTCCCATCTCCAACCCCAGATGCACCCAAGAGCATCATCTAAACTCAGAGCAACATGGACAAGAACCAGCTCGCCCACCGCTGTATTGACAAACTGGCATTTTCCTGCTGTGCTCAAAATCCCCAGCATCCTGAAGCCTGAGCCTAAAATCCCAGTGGAGCATATTAAGGGTGAGATGTTATCCCTGGAAATCTGTAAAGCCCTCCAGAGGTCTGCACAAAGTCAGAATATCATAAAAAATTATAAACCTCACTTGTTACCATCAATTACATGCCAAAAATTCATATAACCTCATTAAATGGTAATGCGTGTAGCTGCGCAGTTCTTTAATATATTTCTTAACTAATGGGGTCAAAATGTAATCAGAGGTGTGATTTGTGGGTTTTTTCCTGCTTAGTATGCAGGATACCTCCTGCCGAAAAACAGCAAGCGAGGAAAGGTCTGGAAAATGGTGCTTCTGAAAGTGCAGCAGATCGAGGGACACACTGCAGCCACACGCGGTTGATTCACACCGCCGAGGTTTAACACTCTCTTCCCACTAAGCAACATCCAGACCCAAAGAGCACTACGACATTTTCTCCCCACCACAATTAGACAAACAACTCATTATGGCGCAAGCAAGTAGCTGCAGCTGTAAGAATATTAAGAATGGGTCATGGGCAGAAAAGGGATTTCTTAGTGACAGCACTTTTGTGGGTCAGGCAAAGCATCGGTGCTTTGGAGAGATGCTGTTGACCCATCCTTGTTCTGCCACAGTTCCTTCCATCGCTTGTTTTACATGGAAAACACATCTCACATCTGCCAGGAGCGAAGCCTACGTCTACAAGCATGATTTTAGCAACGGGTACTCGGAGGCGCGGAAAAAAAGATGAAGGGGTGAGGAGGATACCCACGCGTAGCGTCGTAAAGGTGTAGCTGCACATCTTCAGAGTCTGCTTCAAAACTCATTTCTGGCTTGTCACTAAAACTCCCTAAAACTCCTGCATGATGCAGGAGCTGCTCTGTGACACCCCGCACACGGACACATGGCTCCAGCCTCTACGCGCAGGCAAGTGCCTTCTGAGGCTGCCAGGACCAGTGGGTCTGTAAACCCTGCGGTGTTTCCTCCTGCTGGAGCAGCCCTGTCGTGGTTTCAGCCAAATTTACCAAAACCAGATTGACAGACAGCCCTTCCTCTCCCCCGAAAGAATGGAGAGATTAAGGAGATTTAGGAGTTTAGAATGAACTAAACTACTTTAATGAAGTATTAATACTTAATTAATTAAAAAAGCATTAATACTTCATTAAAGTAAGAAGAAAATAATGAAATAGACACAGTATATACAAAACTGTATCAAGCTCCCAGGATGACGATCACGTCACCAGCAGGCATCAGGAAAAGTTCCAGACTGGACTCGGTGATCGACAGGAGCTGGAGTCCAGATCTGGAGTCAGGAACGCTCAGATCAGGGTCAAAGGCAGGAGAACAGACAGGATCCTCCTTGGACATGGGCCATCACAGAAAGAGAGTTGACCCTTCGATCCCTCAGCTTTTATCCCGAGCATGATGCGGACGGGATGGAATACCCCAGTTCATCAGTTTTGGGTCACCTGTACTTTCTGTTCCTCCCTACAGATGTGACCTCTCGATGCTTTTCTCTTTCGACCCTCCAACCAGGCAAATAATGAAATTCCCTGCCCTTGGCTGTTCTGGCAATAAGTATAAGCAAGGGCCTCTCCACATCATTCCTTGGTGTAACCAGGTTTTATCGCTGTGAGAGTGAACAGTTTTCTGAACAGTGTGCTGTTCATTTCAGAATTTAGTTAGTTAGAAGAGGGCCAGCTAAAAAAAGTAAAAACTGTAAAACAGAACATTGTTTTGTTTCATCTCAAACCGGGACAAGCCCAAAATGAGCTTTCTCACACAGGAAAGATGTCAGCTGTTCCAAAGCGCCTGTATATTCCTGTTCCATGCTGGGCTGAAACTAAAAGGAAGTATTAGTCCTCCAAAAATTAGAGTGAGGGCCTGGGATGAGACAGAGCCCCAACTACAGCTTCTGGTCTGTCTGTATTGGGTCAGGACTGGAAACCTGCTGAGCTGTTGCCTAGTTCAACATTCCAGTTGCACCAGTAATCTCGCACTGTGGGAACAATTCTTTGGGTAAAGAAAAATGTATCTGGGCAAAAAACCACAGACAAACTCAAGCGATCCCCAAGAGTTGGTTTGCTGCTTTTTCGGATTTTTGTTTTGTTTTAAGGGTTTTCCCCACTGCATGTCTTTGAAAAAAAAACATATTTACACCAGAAGGAAAGCAGCTCCAAGACAGATCAGCTGCTGGCCAAGGCCGAGCCCATCAGTGACAGTGATAGAGCCGCTGTGATGACATATTTAAGAGGGGGGGGAAAAACCCCTGTGCAATTGCAGCCAGAGAGAGGAGTGAACATATGTGAGAGCAACAGCTCTGCAGACACCAAGATCAGTGAAGGAGAGGGAGGAGGAGGTCCTCCAGATGTCAGAGCAGAGGTTCCCCTGCAGCCTGTGATGAAGATCATGGTGAGGCAGGCTGTCCCCCGTGGACAGAGGTCCATGGTGGAGCAGATATCCCCATCGCAGAGCAGGTGGATGCTCAAAGGAGGCTGTGACCCTGTGGGAGGTCCACGCTGGAGCAGGCTCCTGGCAGGACCTATAGACCCATGGAGAGAGAAGCCCATGCTGGAGCAGGTTTACTGGCAGGACTTGTGACCCATGGGGACCTGCACTGGAGCAGCTGGTGAACTGCAGCACATGGGAAGGACTCATAGTGGAACAGTTCATGGAAGAGTATCTCCCATGGGTGGGACCCCACACTGGAGCAGGGCAAGAGTGTGAGGAGTCCTCCTCCAGGAAGGAAGGAGCAGCAGAGACAAGGTGATGAACTGACCACATCTCCATTTCCCATCTCCTTGCACTGTTCGGAGGGAAAGAAAACTGGGAGTAAAGTCAAACCTGGGAAGAAGGGAGGGGTGGAGGGAAGGCGTTTTAAGATTTGGTTTTATTTCTCATTATCCTACTCTGATTTGATTAGTAATAAATTAAATTTTCTCTGAGTCGAGTCTGTTTTGCCCATGATGGTAATTGGTGAGTGATCTCTCCTGTCCTTATCTCACCCACAAGCATTTTGTCAAGATTCTTCTCTCCCCTGCCCAGCGGAGGAGGCAACGTGACAGAGAGGCTTCGGTGGGCACCGGGCGTCCAGCCAGGGTCAACCCACCACAAGAGGGAAGAAGGACGATGCTACGTGCCCAGCGCCGCTTCCAGCCCATCAGGAGGTCCCTGTTACCGAGTGCTGCCGGAGAAGATGCATGTGTATGCACATACATGCAGGCAGGGACAAGCTGGCTTTTAAAATCAATGCTGTCTTCTCCCTGAACAGCAGAAGGTTCTGGCCCTCGCAAGCCCCACCTCCTGCAATTAAACACTTCCAAGGGTCCTCCTCACCAGCCAGCCTCCCAGTGGTGTCCTTGCCTTGCTCATCCAATCTGCATACAAATATCCTTTGGGCATCCAGCTGACTTCCTATAACATTGTAATCGTATTCTCAGTTTGCCTCTTAATAAGAATCTCATAAGATTATTTTAAACAAGTATTTACTGCTTAAACAAACGTGCATCCAAGGCATCTTCTTTTTAATGCCTTTTTCAGCTGGTTTTCTTCTCCCCTCCAGCTGGTATCGCTTTTCAGTTCTCTGCCTAGCATCGGGGAGCCGGTTAGCATCTGCTTTTGCGAAGAATTCCATTATCTGCCTTCATTACCAGCTACTTTACACAAGGCAATTGTAATTCTGCTGTTGCTGCGTTACACATGGGACACGGCGTTCCTTGTTTTGGCACTACGTGGGGTTGTTTCCACGTTCGGCGAGGACACGCCTATCACAACTCCCGCAAACACGTCGCACCACCGATATGTAACGAGCTAAGGTTGCACCCAGTCCCTTTTAAAAACACTCTACAGATGTAACGTGAGCTAAAAGCACAAGCCTGTGCTGTAGTGATCACTCCTGCAACAGTATTTCCCAGTTATGTGAGCAGACAATTACATTTCAAAGAGAAACCCTGGAAATGGAAGGCAACTGCTTTCAAACAATATACTATTATGCTGCTGCATATGCTTCCCTGCCTCAGCCGCTATTCCTATTCTATTAAACAGAGAGATAAAAGAAATAAATGGAGACAATATGGTCAGGATATTGGAGTTTGCATGATCTAGTATCGCAACAAACACACAATTTATCTGCGCAGAAAAAAACCAGACACCGCTTCTCAGGAAGGCGAAAGGCTCTTTAAATTACAAAGATATAGAAAGCACCTGCAAAGGGCTGAGGAGCCCGTTTTCCAAACCTGCTGAAATCTCCGGTTAAACGAGCTGAAAGAGAAGAGGTGTTTCTTTTGGAAATGGTGCCTATGCAGGATGCAAATTAGAGTCCATCTAGAAAGGTAAAAAGAGGGAAGCAGTAGCGGCTCTGGATGACTCAGCTCGGTGATTTGTTTTAATACCAAATGCTCAATGTTAAAACAATCGAGGCAAAATACAGAGAAAAGAAAAGAGGAGGGGGGAACCACCACAAAAAAGAGATGACAGATGATATTTGTACATAGAAGGTGATGCCGAGGGTTTTACATCCCTCTTGCAGTACCTCAGCTAATTATTAGCAACATATGGTGGCTTTTGGAGACTTTACCGCGGACTCATTTATCAGCCTGTGTTCATTTTGATGGTTTCAGCTACCAGTTTTATCGCCCAGCACAACGTGGCTACAGGCTCAGCCTTCTCTGAGACGCCTCTGCTCAGACAGCAGAGCTGCAGCACCACAAACCACCGGTTTTCAGGCAGTAATGATAGAGCTCAGAATGCAGCCAGCATCCACTTCACAGAGCCAACCTTGCATATCAAACAACTAATTCCCTTCTTGATTTCGCTATAAACACTAAAAAAAAATAATAATAACATAGGGAGTCCCTTGAAAGCTAACCCTAGAGCTGCAAGGGCAGCACGTCTAATTTACTGATTACAATTTACAAGAACCTAAATAAGCATATTGAAGGGACCATAATTGAACAAATGGGGTTTAGAATTCTCCCACTACTAATAATATAATAAGCTTATTGTCTTAATCTTCCCACTCGCCCTCTATTCAGCTCCAAGGAGGCAGACAGTTCTTCAAACCTTATCTCAAAAGAGATGCACTTGTCTGTTTTCATAAGCTTTAAACTGAAAATCAGAGAGAAGAGAATTTCTGCAACGTTCTCATAAATTCAATAAAATCATTCCGATTCTTCTCTCAGTGATCAGCACGTGTGACAAAAATAGGGCAGTCGTATTCAAAATTAGCAAATCTAAATGGAAAAGCCAGAGATGGTGTTAAGACCAGTCCCCCCTCCCTTGGGCGGTGAGAGGAGAGGACAGAGACTGCTGGGGCTCACGGCTTTGGGAATGCCGTTATCTCCAGAGCTGCAGGCAGGGAGCATCCTTGCAGCGGGATGGGGCAGCTGCGGATTCCCCATCCCATCCAGAAACCTGGCATCCCCTGCCATCTCCCCTTGACAGCCCCACCATCCCTTTGGCAACCCTGTGCTTCCCGCGCACCATTTGGAAGTCATTTACTAAAATTGATGATTTTCAGAGAAAAAATAAACCCCCAGCATTTCTATTATTCTCTGGCACACTTCCATTAATGCTCCCACCCCAAGCCCAAGTCTGTCAAATACAAGGAAGAGAAGAGCTCCATGACCGCTTCTCTCCCTTCCTCCCCCAAAATACTGTCAGCCAAAATATTGTTAATGTGTTTTTGAAGTACGTGAGGGCAAGAGCCTGCACGAGGTGCCACACGAACAGAGCCTCCTCTGGATGAACAGCTAAAGTGGGGGCTTTCATACTCCCACAAATACAACTCACCCAAGCTCAAGTGAAAAACAACCGTGCGTTAAACTCTTCTGAGACAACATTATTACCCTAACTTAACGACTGCCTCTTTTCTTCTCTTTCTGTGTGAAAGATCTGGGCTATTTTTTCGGGTCTCCAAGTTTCTTCTCTTCTAACTGCCCCTTTCAGCTCAGGCTCCCATTCCGTTTCACTCCTCTCAGGCCACGTGGACACGTGCAGCAGCTTCTCACCTTGCACAGGAAAACCTTCCTTCTCCAACGCTTCCCTTAAATCCCACTTCTCCCTCACATCCTTCTACAGCGGAAGGTAAAAATTTCCTGCTACTGATTTTTAACTAATCCAGGCAGAAGGGTATAATGAGAGCCTCCCCAATCCACTTCAAGTATCATTTCATTTCCTTCTTGTGAGCAGGTGACATTTAGAAATGGTTATCATTAATTTTTTTTCTTCCTACAGTCAAAGAATCTTCACACCCCAAGACAACAGCAGAGAGAAAAGGCCCATTTAACCCCGGCTGAAAAACCAGGGTAACTCCAGCCTGTAACATCAGGGAGCTTCTCCAACGCTTGCACTGTCTCACGTCAACATTTTGAACAACTTGACTTCTTGTGAAGATTTTTTTCCTTATTTCACACCCAAAGCCTCACTCTAAAACTGCAGTTTCATCACACAACATTTTAGTTCTCTGAGAAAGTGATATTGTATGTTTGGCTTTTTTAATTAGCTAGAATCATAGAATCGTCTAGGTTGGAAGAGACCTTTGAGATCATCTAGTCCAACCATCAACCCAACTCTGGTAAAAAACAACTCATCACTAAACCATGTCACTGAGCACTGTGTCAACCCATCTTTTGAATACCTCCAGGGATGGTGCCTCAACCACTTCCCTGGGCAGCCCTTTCCAAGGCTTAATAAACCTTTCAGGGTAAAAATTTTTCCTGATCTCCAATCTGAGCTTCCCCTGGTGCAACTTGAGGCCATTTCCTCTCGTCCTATTGCCTGTGACTTGGGAGAAGAGACCAATCCCCCACTACACCCTCCTTTCAGGGAGTTATAGAGAGCAAGAAGGTCTCCCCTCAGCCTCCTTCTCTCCAGGCTGAACACCCCCAGGTCCCTCAGCCGCTCCTCATAAGGCTTACTCTCCAGACTCCTCACCAGCTCCATTGCCCTTTTTCTGGATCCACTCCAGCCCCTCAATGTCTTTTTTGTGGTGAGAGGCCCAAAACTAGACACAGCACTTGAGGCAGGGCCTCACCAGTGCCCTGTACGGGGGGACGATCACCTCCTGCGTCCTACTCCCCACGCTGTTCCTGATACAGGCCAGGATGCTGTTGGCCTTCTTGGTCACCTGGGCACACTGCTGGCTCATGTTCAACCGGCTGCTCAGCAACCCCCCCAGGTCCTTTTCTGTCAGGCAGCTCCAGCCGCTCTTCCCCAAGCCTGTAGCGCTGCATGGGGTGTTTGTGACCCAAGTGCTGGACCCAGGACTTGGCCTTATTGAACTTCATCCCATCAATCCAGCCAGTCCAAATACCTCTGCAAAGACTCAAGCAGCTCGACAGTCCCACCTAGTTTAATGTCATCTGCAAACTTACTGAGGGTGCACTCGAACCCTTTGTCCAGATCATCAATAAAGATGGTTCTGAACAGAACCAGCCCAAATACTGAGCCCTGGGAGACACCGCTCATGACTGGGCACCAACTGGAGGTTCAACTCCATTCGCCACCACTCTCTGGGCCCGGCCCTCCAGCCAGTTTCTAAACCAGTGGAGAGTACTCCAATCCAAGCCATGGGCAGCCAGTTTCTCCAGAAGGATACAAGGATGACAAAGACATGACGAGTGTATTTATACCGATGTTTATCTGAGATCTTTAACACTCTTCAAAGGAGATTTAGTGAAAATGTGGTAAGCAGAGCATCCTAATGCCAGTAATTGCTGATTATAAAGGAATCTGCCCTCCCCTACACACACTTCCACTCATTTGCCTTTCAAATGATGCATTAACCCTCATCCAAGCCCCAGGGTTTCCTCAGAAGTGACCTCCTCTGGGTGCTGTGACCTGGCAATCAAGTCACTCTGTGGAGACGTGACACTGAGCTCAGGGTGTTTCTGTACCTGCTAATGATTCTGCAGCCTCAAAGGCTTCGGAGGAAAGGACGGGCAAAAGCTGCCCACGTGTCTCTTGCCCCGGGACTGATAAACTGGCTGCTGCTTCTTAACAGAAGACACACAAAACAGGCTGGCAGTTGGAGCATCACACTACCAATAGTTGATTAAATACAGACAAATAGCAACAAAGACCTTTTCCTTTTGATAACATCTCTTGCGTGCATAAATGTATCACAACATGGTTTATTTTGGGGCCTGCAACTGATTAAATTTTGAACTATTTACATCTTTCAAACATGGGGTAGCCTCAAAAGACAGCTGCTGTAGACCTAATTTTTAAGCTGTTGAAAAGATAACTGAGAAAAATTCCCATTGAAAAACACTCCGTGGTACAATGCTGCCATATATTATATTGTACCACAGAGTTAAGTCATCTAAGGCCAAAATATTGCAGTCTTTAGAGCTCGCCAGCCTGGAGATAAGGCTCAGTTATCACTCTCATGGATGCTGCACCTCCTTACTCCTGCTCTGCTAAGCCTTGCCTAGCACGGTTCTCGGGGAAGCTACAATATCTCAGCAGTGTAAGAACGCTGGAAAATACTGATTTCCATCTGCCAAGTCTCAGGGAAATTTGAAATCGCTCTAAAGGCACATCGGTTGTGCTTCTGGCCTGCTGCAAGCTGGCAATCACCTGGCTCCGACGTGCCCACCGAGCGTCAGTGATCTGCGAGGGCGCACGACGTGCACACACAAAAATGACTTCATGGCCTGTTCTACAATGTAGTTTTTGGGGAAAAAATATCTCACAAATGGGACAGAAATTTATTTTCTAAGCTACTCCTTCTGGTAGGGGTTTTCTTGTTTGTTCCTGCTCAGATTGCTCTGCTCTGATATAATCCATTGCCTACATCTGTATCTGAAAGGTGCTCATTCATTTGATAGAAGAGCAAGTACGTCTGAGACTGAACAAAGAATACCGGGAAACTCTAATCCATCGCTTTTCTGCTCGGTCTCAACACGAGCAAATGAATATTGTGAACATTTAAATTCTTCTTCCCTTGACAATAATACAGTGGGACTTGATCTGACAGCATTTCATCTTTAAATAATGATGTTCCCACAAAGCAACTTGGTGCAGTCATTATCTTGGAATCTTTCTGCGCCCAGTCTAATTAAAGAGAACGGCATCAGACTATTGTCAAAAATTGAAAGTTTGTTAGCTAACGAAGGCTTTTATGGGCCCAACCATCATTTTCCCAGTGACAAAGAACAGTACAAGAACACCTCTCAGAAGCCGAGGCGGTGAGACGTTTCTCACACAGTGATTTGTTGTTAATTTAAGAACCTGCGACGAGAGCCTGAATCTCCTCCATTTAGAGGGGGATGGATGAGGAAATGATGAGACTTTTGGACTTAATGAAAATGTTTTGACAAGCAAACACAACCTGTACTGATGAGCCCAAAGAACCAGAGAAAACTCTTAAAGGGAGGTCTCCAGAGGAATTGCCACCATTTGCAAAAAGCAGACAAAAAACTGTAAAGCTTCAAAAAAATACCAATCCCAAAACCATTGCATTAACAAGCCATAAAAAAAAAAAATAATAAAAAAAAAAGATTAAAAAAAAAGACTAAGGGTTGTGAAAGAGCAGGTGAAGGGACAAGGAAATGATACCCTGCATCTGGGATAAGAGATGGTGGAGAGGAGATGGCAGGAAGAGTCAGTGCCAACCCAGCGCGATGGCTTGCTTTGCCAGGGCAGCCCAGCCTTGTAACGCAGCAAAACCATGGAAAACCAGTGTGACTTGACAAAGGACTAAATTATTTTTTTTTATTAAGAAAAAAACCAAAAACCCAAACAAACAAAAACCCAAACCAACCAACCAAACAAACAAAAAAACAACAACAACAAAAAAACCACCACAGTAGTTGAAGTTTGCTTCTACAGCAATTTTAAAATATGTCGTAGCAGCGATTAGAGAAGATTAAAGTTGGATGAGTCATCTGGGAGTGTAAAGCCCAGGAAAGTAACCACAGAGCTACACTGGAAAATGCAGAGCAAGTCTTGACGGCGACAAGAACAAGGGAAGATCGTGATCAGCTACTTTAGTTGTGATATAAGCAATGGTGAGCTTAATGGTCAATCTGAATATTGTTTAATATTTTTAGGTTTCAGTTATTTTGCTAAAGATTGATTGTAACTGGTTAGCCCCTATTAAAATACATTTATCTGTGACAAACCTTTGTATTTCTATTGTATGTTCCTTCTTTAGGCCAACCATGGGGATAAAATGCTATATAAGAAATACATTGTATTTAAGGAAATATAAATTTTACTATACATCTGATGAAATACTCAAGATTTATCTCCTATGTCGGATATCGCGAACAACATTTCTTCTATCCTACATATTTTCCCAAACAATATATACCGTTTGCATTTGCACAGAAATTAGCATGCAATTAAAATGTAAGCAACAGCTTTGTAATAAAAATATTTCATACAAATATGCCAATTGTGATTAATAAAAGAAAAATGTTTTCGTTGAAATGCTTCCATTTAAAATTGGAATATTAAACAAAAGCATTGTTATTCTCCCAGCAGATAAAGCCGGTTCTGTGGTGATCAAAAACGTTTTTAAATGGTCCAATTTCCACTTTGTCCAAGATTTCCTTTTGTCTGTCTCGGGGCCTTCACGAACACCTAGTTAATGCTAAACGCTGCGCAGTGACCTCGCAGGAGGTTCTGCCATCACACCGCGGCCACAAACACTTCCATAATTTTCCAACTGACAACTCTCAACTTCACACTCCCAGTTTTTATTCACAGGCCAGAAAAGAAAAATATCCTTTTTCAGCTCCTAACAAGTTGTTTGAGTTTGATAAGCTATTTTCAATTCGACTGAATGAGTTGAATAAGCTGTAGAGAGAATAGGTCTTTGTTTCAGGCTGCTGAAGAAAAAGTCAAAAGCTGGATTTTTACTACAGTCAGTTCTGGGTCCAGATTTCTCTCAAGTCTCTAGGTGCACACATACTTTTCCTGAATAGTGTTTTTCATTTCAACGATGCCAATGGGTTAGAGTGTGCTCAGATGTCTGTGTAGATTGCTATTTAGAACTTACAATGCATGTTAAAAGCAGAAAATGTTTGAGTTACATTAAGTGCAAATCCAGTTTAAATAAAGAAACAGCTTACTATTAAAAAAGATGCTTATCCAGCTTTTAGAGGACAGGAGGTGATAGCAGGTACTCGACCCCGTAGACAGAACAAACAGACCTGAACCATCCCCACCAACGTTGTTTAGTAGTGCTTATCTCCTCATTTTTCAAGATGTAGGCAGCTCTGGAAAATCAGTATTTGTAAGGTTCACCCCTGGTTTGTCTTTCACCAGAATGATCACAAACACTCACAAAGTATCTGATGACTTTTAGGATCCTTTGTGTTTTTGCTCTGAGACCACGCTCTGTAATTCCCCAGATCTTCTCAGAGGTTCCTCAGCTACTTGAAGACAACACTTTCACTGCATTTGGTGTCCTACAAACGCACCCCATCGCTGCACACTCCTGGGTATGAAGCCAAGAAACAAGATATTGGACAAGAAGACCAAGGCCAGCCCTCCCTACACCTCCCCACATCACACAGTGCTCCTGCAGAACCAAGACATTGCAAACGATCAAGACTGGGTGGGTTCTAGGTCCCATTTTTTTCAGCTATCAAATCGCACTTGAGTCATTTTCAAGTTTTTTTACAACGTCAAGCAATGCTTAGAGGCTTTGTTTGTTTAATTCTAAACCTGAGTTTCCCAATATGATGACTCACCTTTAACTGCCGAGGTAAAATGAAAAATGAAAATGAAAAATGACTGCCGCAGCTGGCAATGCTGGAGACTGCCAGCTCCACTGCCTTAGAAAAAAACAAATACAAACCTATAATTTCACTTTAAAGCCTCTTCTATTGATAAAAAAGCCAGTAATAATTATTCTACTATATCCTTCTGTATCTTCAGCTATGATGTGTATATTTTATTTATGATCTCTAATGTAATAATCACTGTATTATATGTGGAACAAGCTACTGGTATGGCCACCACTGGGCAACTCTTGGCTTCCAGGCCAAAAGAGACCCGCAACTCAGAAGACATAGACCTACCCCACATCTCTGAACGAGGTTTCTGATACACAACTTGGTTCTCCTCTGATTAAAAGGATACTACTGGCAGCCTCTTGTAATGTTTATCCACAGGATCTGTTTCCCAAGCCAAACTCGGAGCTACAAGACTCAGCCAAGAGCAAGGACTGGTGCGTTCCTCCACTCCCATCTTTAAGATGGCCTCACGTTCCACTCCTGTTTCAGGAGAAATGAACTGCAGCCCCCCTTCTTGTGCCTTGGTTTCTCATCAGCCTGGTCCAGCTGGCACAGTGTTGAGCAGAGCAGTGTTTGCAGAGCCCACGCCTTCTCATCACTTGCTTCACACTCAGCCTGTGCATTTCATTGCTGATATGGCACCTTAGCTCAAGCTGCATCCCAAAGTGAAGACTTTTTCCAGCCCTATGGAGGAGAGGATGGAAGAAAGAGAGCCACAGCATAGCACTGTAATTTTAGAGTATGGGTTTACCCCAGGAGAACTCCAACGTGAACTGGAGCTGAAGGAGGACATCCTCCTGTCCTCCTCTGTTCAAGCCAGTTCTGGTGCTTCCCAGACTGATCCTGTGTAGGTCACCCAACCCACCAGAAAACCATCTTCTAATGGTGGAGTGGTTTTCTTCCGAGTTGAACAGGTTGAGGAAGGAAAGAACAACAAGCACCCCAAGTACCATAAAGGACTGGGGAAGGTGGGAGTGGAGACAGGCACACAGTGCTCCCCCTTTAGCTTGAGTTAAATGGTCTCGTGTTGTGGAGCTTCACCCTGAGAAACAGCAGAATGTTAGAGGAGGATGACGAAGTAAACACCTCGCAATATAGTGGAACAACGAAAATGCAAACTTCCAAGCAGAGACAGTACCTTTTGATTGATGCCACTATTCCAAAACATAAAAGGCACCAAGCAAATAAAGAATTATCTTGAATGTCTCTTCTTAAAATGAGAAAGCAAGGGTTTATTCCTTGTGATAATTTTAAATTGTCCTCTGTGATGTAAACTGAAAATAAGTACGTGTGCTGTGCTAATAAGAACACAGCTTTTTCTGCCACTGCACGTGGCAGCTCCTGCATTTACACAGCCAACTGCATTTCCCTTCTGCACCAGGCGAGGCGGAGGGATCTGGACAGAAGAACAGGTAACAACTCCTCCCCACACAAAAATCCCCATTTAATATCATCGTGAAATCACAAACCAGTATACTCTCCCTAACCTGGTGTGGTGGGAGGTGTCCCTGCTCATGGCAGGGGGGTTGGAACTCGGTGATCTTTGAGGTCCCTTCCAACTCTAACCATCCTATGATTCTATGATTCTAAAAAAGCCATATATCTTATTTAACCAGCTGTCTTGAGAGTCTATTCAAGAAGTTAATCAGGTTTATGCTGCGCTTATGACATCATAAAACTTGACAGATTTGATTAAATAAGACAATATTTTGTATTAGAAAATCTATTCTGATTGGTTTTAATCTCTCCAAAGGGCAGAGTCTGGCAGACCTTGTTTTCCCCTCTGCAAAGAGTAAAAAATCAAAGGATTAGGGTCAGACAATTTTGCTTATACCACGTTTCAAGTACAAGGTGATAAGCAAGGCATTTGTCTCTCTGCAGAGGAAAAATAAAATCACAAACAAGTGAACAATTTTTTTTAATATCAGAATATGTTATGAGGTAACAAAGGGCTTCTCTTTAATGCATTTAATGAAATAAAGATATTAATGCATTAAGCTTTGGGCATTTTTTAAATGAACCCAATTATAATCAGGAAATTGGTGATGTATGTGAACAGAGTCTTGCAATATGTCAAGCACTCTCTCTTTTCCTTCCGGCAAAAGAAATCCACCTCCAAGGATTTATCCAAGAGGAAGAGCTAAACAGATAAACTTCTCTATATTAAATAGACCTAACTTTTTTTACCCTGACTGGAGGAAGAAATCAACAAAGAGAAAGTTAAAAACCAAATGCTTGAGGGAAAAATAAGAGTGGGTTATGGTAGTTTCTACGGTAATCCTTTTGGGTTGATATTCAATGGATTGTGGGTTTTTTTTTTTTCCTTCTGGAGAATTTAGCCTTCAAATGGATGATTCAGATGCAGCCAAGAGTTGCTCCTCAGAAATAAACAGTCTTTTGGGTAAGCTGGAATTCCACTTTATTTTATTTTAACTTAAATGGCCATCTAACCCCTAGAAAGTGTGGCACAGCTCTCCAGAAGGCTCAAGATGCTTGGTGTATCTTACGACAGATGGTTAACCAAGACATCCAACAGATGGTAACCAAGCCAGAAGAAACGCCAGGCCTTCCGAACTGCAGTCCGGGGGTTACGCTCCAGTGTTTATTAATCATATTTTCATCTCTTCATATAAATTAAGCATAATTCTAACATGGTAAATTGTTTTATTGTGTTTTCCTATAGGAACAAAGCTTACGCAATCATACCCTGTGCAATCCAAGCTCCTGTCCCAAAACCTTTGAACCCGCTGGCCAATTTGAAGCAAATCTGATGGTGGACTAAGGGTCTCAACGGTACTGTAAAGCGTTCATGAAAATAGGCAGCATGCAGAGGAGAGAAACCTGATAAATACCCTGGACTGTGGAAAAGCCTTCGGTGTGAGATCACACTTTATTAAAGCGTCAAAGAATTCACATGAGAGAAAGCCCTTAGAAATGCTCCAGCCACAGGAAAAGCTTAAATCAGAGCTCACACCTTCCTCAACACCCGAGTCAGTCGAACGGGAGACAAAAATCTGTAGGAATCCAACTTCATTAGCTGCAGTACTCACAGAAGTACTCGTTAAACTCCTCACAGCTCTGCGTTCAAGCCCTGGCTGGAGGTGGCGTGGGGAGCACCCAATTAGTACCAACGTCCTCCCCTCCAAACGTCTCTTCTGTGAGCAGAGAACAGAAATCAGCCACAAAGGAAAAGGGGAAGGTCTGCCAACACGTAGCCATCAGTGGCGGGATGGAGAGGAGCAGATGTACCAACTGGCTGCGGTACAGCCCCGTCCAGGGACGCCGAGAGGGCTGGCCTGTTGGTTTGCTCCCATGCCAAGAGCCATCCGCTCGCGCCGCTGGCAGCTGCCGCCAAGTCCTGGTCCCTCTGCCCTCCCCAACGCCTGTCGCCCTGCTCATTTACAAGGCTGCAATATGCCTCCTGCAAAGAACACAAAAGAATGACCGCCTTGTTCTGTCCCCGAAAGCCTTCACTGAACTCCCCTTTGCTCCTCACAAAATCCCCTCCAACCTTCTCTCTTGGCCCTTGCTCTGGAGCTGCCCGTGCTCATCCTCGCACAGCTCTGCTTGTTTGTCCATCATGTCCCAGTCTCAGCTCATTTTTGTCCCCTTCCACTCTTCTCCCAACCCTTCAGTGATACCTCAGCGTCATGCCAAGCTGGCAGGCTGTTCACATAATGGCCTTCTTCCCTTGAAAACCAGCCCCACATCTTCCACACTTCCAACAACTCCATCCTGAAATAAGCTCTTGCTGTAAAATTATTGCCTCGTCTATTTCATAGTATCACAGAATGGTTAGAGTTGGAAAGGACCTTGAAGATCATCGTGTTCAAACCCCCCTGCCATGGGCAGGGACACCTCCCACTAGACCAGGTTGCTCAAAGCCCCATCCAGCCTGGCCTTAAATACTTCCAGGGATGGGGCAGCCACAGCCTCCCTGGGCAGCCTGCTCCAGTGCCTCACCACCCTCACAGCAAAGAATTTTTTCCTAAGATCCAATCTAAATCTCCCCTCTTCCAGTTTAAAACCATTACCCCTTGTCCTATCACTGCACTTCCTGACAAAGAGTCCCTCTCCTGCTCTCCTATAGGCTCCCTTCAGATACTGGAAGGCTGCTATTTAAATATGTTAATGATACACAACAAAACAGTACCTTATTAATTCTCAAATAACCTGCCCTATCCCGAAGAGGGTAGCAGGTTACAAAATGGAGGAAAGCACAGCCAAACTTAAGGGGTCTAAAGCAAATTTTTTTTTTTGGCCAAACACTTGAAAGAAATATAATTTCTGGTTCAGAATGTGGTTTGCATTAAGGTTTACAATTCAGTGCAGAAAATTGTCCAGATCTGAAGGTCAGAGCCTGGCTGTGCAGGAGCAGGAGGGTCCAGCACCAAGGGTATCTCGTCCCTCCTCCTCCTCCGGGCATCCAGTCGATCTCCCGTGTTACAGAATTTCAGGACCATTACACACTGTAGTAGTAACAGGATACACTTTGCTCTTGTTTTAAAATACTGCTTGCTGTTTACTCCCAGAGCGCCTGGAGGGATGGAGACTTTGAAGCAGAATATCTTTAGGAAGCTGTTTGGATGCTGTAATCCCTCTCTGCTCTCACAAGCACAGCACAAAAAGCCATAACTTGACCCCAAAGGCCGTGTACCTTCATACTCTCTGGCATTTTGCTCCAAATTGCTGCTGATGTAGGTATGTGGTTCAACTCCAAGTAAAAGCACGTTACAGATACAAGAACTTAAGTTCACTATAGAGTTATATTGCCAGGATCATCAGAGCATGGAAATGACAACTTCCTACCTCGGCTTATAGAGGACCTGGTTCAATATACTGCATCAGTTTAATGCTCACAGGTCAAAAATGCTACTTAAGCTTATAGTGCTGAAATTGCAGATAAAACACTTAAGTATTTATATACAAGTCAACTGAAAACCAAGTGTGTTAGTGATAAGGCGTACAAAACCCCTTTGAAACTACCTAAAGCACTTAAAAAATAAAAAAAAAAATAAATGGTAAAAGCATTTAGCATCTACAGAACAATTGCAAAACGGTATGAAGAAGTCAAGGTTTATCCCTCCCGGTTTTGGGCAACGCATGGAATCCACCTGCAGCTCTGTCCCCTGGCACCAGAACATTCATCATCTGAACAGGAATCCCCAAATTTAGGATGCTTGGCTACTGCTGTTTGCCTGTTGGCAGTGGCTCCTGGCTCCGTGCTGGCCTGTCTGCACACAGAGACATGGAGGGTCCTCCTCCACACTCAAGACTTGTCCGTCCCCCCAGACCAAGACTCCAACAGTCTCCTTACTTGTCCTATTCTCCTGTAGCATGTTCTGACTCACAAACCACATTACTCCACTTCGCTCCTTCTTCTCCCTTACCTTCTCTAAACAACCCCAGAACATGACACCTACATCAATTCTGCTCTTGGATCTTGTGTTACAGCTGTGGATCCTGACAGCAGCTGGTTCCCGCAGCACCAGCAGTGGGCAGGGCAAGGAGAGGGCCAGGAGCACACAGCTCCAAGATGCCACCAGTACCTATGGTTGGTACCGGTGGTACCTGACGTGCCATCTGCCTGTTGGGAACCTGTTTACCAAGGCAAGCTGGATGGTGCCTTGGTGGAGGTGCCTCTGGGGAGCACACAGAGGGCCTGCACAGAACAGGCCCGATGGCTATGGAATCTGCCCAGGCACACAGCTCTCTCCAGGGGGATGCCAGCATAGTCCAGGGTCCTCACTTTTTTTTGGAGGACTCTGCTCCTCAGACCTCCACTCCACCTCTGCCCAGCACACACACACACATGCACCGTTCACATTCACAGCAGCAGAAATTTGCTGTTTCCTTGATGATCCTCAAAAGCTCAATCCTTTAACATTTCTTCTAATAACTTTTTTTTTGGGAAGCAGAGACAGAGAAACACAAGCTGTGATCTCTAAGCACTGATGAAGCAAACAGACATGCCTGTCATTACACCAATAATAAAAGGGTCATTATTAATTCTGGGGTAGCAGAAAGAATTACCTGCCCTTTAGCCAGTTGCCACAACATCTCTTCTCATTTCAATATGGCAAAAGTATTCTCAATTTGCTGATAGAGATGTTCACCTGATGCAGACATCACTCTTTCACACAGACACACGTATATATGCATATAGATCTCCTTCCTGATATCATTAGCTTCTAAGTACTTTTTTGATATGCATGTGGTCACTAGAAGGCATAAAGCAAATTTTTAATAGTCTGTCTCGGTGTATTTCAGCTACCCTGCCTCCAGATAAATATTGTGGACTGTTCTTTAAATGCCAGCTATCCCCATAAAGAGCAATTACGTACCTGCTCAGAGCAGAAGGTAAATTAAGCCACTTAAGCCCTTAAGCCACTGCATTGAATAAGGGAGAATCAAGGCTTAAGACTGAGAAGCAAAAAGGTAACTTCAACTTTCTCAAACAGTTAAAAGAAGTTATTCTGGACAGCTGTCTCAATTACTGTAGTACTGTGGGAAAGTAGGCAATATCTGTAAAGGAGAAAATTATTGTCATTTCCCATTTTTACTTTCCCTTCTGTTAGAGACTTACTTCCACTAGGTATTTGGAACAGGTACTGCTTAAACCAAGCAGACCATTTTGGAGCAGCGCTGTTATGCAAATAATCTAAAAGCAATGCTGTGCCAGTCTGGACGAGACGTTATGCACAGCAGAGTTTCTTTTTAATTCCTTTTTTATTTGTGCAGTGGAGCAACATCATTTATGGTGGTAATGACGAAAGATATCACCCTATCTAAAAATCAGACCTTCAAGAATATAAATACATCACCGGCTTTTATAGGCTACTGTTTGTCTTTCGTTCATTTATTTAAATGTTTACATCCTTTTTTTTGCATATTTTTAGGTGCAAGACATTGCAGTGATATTAAGTGTTCTTGAATGACAGCAATATAGAGATCTACTTATATTATCTTCTCTTAGCAAGTTTGCACAGCGCTACCTGAGTATGCAGATTTATGCCACAGACATTATCTTCTACCTGTAAATTATATGAAATTACTTATCTGCAACATCTGACTAAGATCAAAGATCCCAAACAACATAAGCACCGTGCCTTAGACAATGTAATAACCTCACAACATCAGAACAGTATATTTCATGCCCTGCATTGTAACACTATTCTCTGGATACCTGGCTGGTGTTGGAAGAAAAGATCATGCCTAAGAACAAATACAATCTGAGGCAATATTTAAAGATTAGATTATCCTTCATTGCAAACAGCTCATTTGTTTACTATCACATTGCTTTATTCTTGTTTTCCCTCCTTATACCATGAAAATGCTGAATATTCAGTTTAGATTCCCCAGCAGCTTTTTATTTTAGTCTAAAAACATTTACCTAACACATTCTTAACAAGCAAAGTGAAGAAAATCCAGCCATCTGTCTCTACATTACAATAACAGTTATGGAAGAGTAGATTATTCTATACAGCAAGAAATTTAACGCTAGGAATTCTTATACTTTAAGCACTGTGTGCTCACGTCAGTTCTGTAGATAAGAATGTTGAACATGAAGGTGCAACAGAAACAATGATTTATAAGGAAACACACGACAAAATATTTTAAAGATAGGAAATGCATTCAGTATTCCAATCATGCTACATGTCCACAGCTTCAAACTGAGGAAAAAAAAAAAAAAGAAATGATCTGTGCTATTATTTCCTTACCTCCAGCGATTCACTAGTTCTAAATCATCACTAAAAATACTTAAAATGACTCGCTGGAAACAAACACGATATAGAGAGAGATCCGAATCCTTACCTGGGAAACCCCCTTGTACCATTGCTGTACCAGCATGTACTTCAGGATATCTGCATTCCTGACAAACAGTCACTGCTGTGAGCAGCTCAAATCCTCATCATACACAGACTCAGAGCTTGTCTTGCTTCTGACGACCTTGGGCCTATTTTTTTCTGAGATTTTTCTCTCCTTAAGGGCAAACCGTCTGTCTGTTTCTATTATGAGATGCCATCAATTATATTAATTTCAAGCTACCCACAAGCTAACAGTTACATCTGCCAGCAGATGAGAGCTGCCTATGGAAGTATGCAGGGAGCAGCAGATCCTTGGTTTCCCACATCTGACCCAGTGATGCTCCACGGCTGCTGTTTGTGCGCTGGCTTTCCCTGCCAGCATCCGAATGACATCCCTGTCCCCAAACACCAGTCACCTCCAACGTTTGTTTGTGTCGCTGGTAGCTGCAGGTACGACTGCGCTTAATCACCCGCTGCATGGCAAAGGAGCAGTTAATAGGGGTTATTTATCTAAGCATCCTTTTCATGCAAGCTACAGGGGTTAAAAATTAATTTCTCTTACTCGAACGGCTTCATTAAATGCGATATTTTCAAACGCTGCAAATCTTGCAGTTTCCCATCAGTGATACATGTTCCCGGTGCAGGGTTTGCTTTGTTTGTTTGGGTTTTTTTAAATGTCAGAAAACAAACCCAGGCTGAAACAAAACCAGTCTGTCATTATAAGCATAAAAAAATTTTCAAACTTCATCGTAACTCGTATTTTGCTGAAACACTAACCAAGCAATGTCAGCTTTATTTCAATGAGTGCTGAACTGAAGCACTGAAAAGACTCACAATCCCTCATTTAGCAATTAAAAAAAAAGCAAAGATAAAAACCTCTCTCTAAATTTATAAACATACTTCATTATTTCGGGAAGTCCTTACTAATTCTGTATTCCAAATACTGCATTTAAAGCGACTGAAGATAATCAGTTATTTTGTTAATACCATTAATTTGTTCATTTTTAAAGTTCATTGTCCTTTCTTTAGAATATGTATCACAGCGCACACAAAGCCATCTGTTCAGTGCATTATGTACAAGCACACAGTAAAAACACAAGAAGTCCCAGCTGCGATTTTGCTATTAATTCATCAAAAATGTAATTTCCTTTTGCAATACTTCATCAGACGATAAGAGCCGCCCGTGTGATTCACAAATAGAGTTCAAAAGCAACCCGGCTCAATAACAAAACCCCAAACTAACCCACATCCCCAAACTGCAATGACACCAACATCGTAATCCATCCTCACGTGGCACAACAGCTTGTGAGTCTGCCCAGCGTGTACAGTCCCTTCTGGATCTGATATTAGGGCTGGTTACGAAACTTACATATTTTAGCTAATTAAGGGTCAGAACAAGAATGGGAAAAGAAGATTAGCAGCCCAGAGTCACATTAAATAGAGATTAACACAGAGCTAAAAAATGAAAGTCACTGCTCTGTTCGTCTAATCCTAGTTCTCACGTGTTCTTTGGAAATCCACTGTACTAAATACACTTGTCACTAGATTTAAGAAAATTAAATATTGTAATTATC
>VZRU01009560.1:73380-141440 GCA_013398155.1 Pedionomus torquatus | reverse complement strand
CCCCCGTATGCATCAAGGTGTGCGAGCGTGACGCGGCTCCTATCTGTCTATAAAGGCTCTCATCTTCCTCTTCACTCTGATCTGGTGGTCTGTAGCAGACCCCCACTGTAACGTCACCCGCCCCTGTGCTCCCTTTAATCCTAACCCATAAGCTCTCTGTCGGGTCTTCTTCTGTTTCCAGGTGGAGCTCCACACACTCCAGCTGGTGTATGTATCATGCAAAATATATTGTTTGCCCAGGGATTTATAAAACAATGAAAAAATAGGAACACACAGTACATTTCGGTATTGTTTCTGATGTTCTCCTTTTCTCAGGTAACGGACAGTAAGAAAGGGAAATCTTTCAAATGGAAAGACTGCCTGTGATGAAGCCAGAATCTGAACATGCTTCCTATGCAGTTGCATTGTATCCTTAACATACTTTAACATAGGTCGTCCTCCACTGTTTTTATACAATGAGTTTCCAAGAAACAGCAGCTATTCCTAATATTAGCCAAAAGATTGGCCTCATACCTTGTGTTAATGAAGTTTGTTGTAAGTCACCACTTAAGAGATATTTAGAAACAAAAAATGTTTTTTATTTGCTTAGCAATAGAAGGAAATTTATGAGGTGAAACTCCCACTTGGTGGTTGGAAGGCTATGCTCCACACTCCATTCACTGCTAGACTCAGAGAAAGGATTCCTTTCTCTTCTGAAATGTGGCCATCTACTAAGCCAGAAGCACATGAGTAAGGCAGACCATTGAGCACCAGAGTATCTGGCGCCAGCAAAAGAGCCAGCACACTTCATGCAGTCCCATACCCTTACAGAAGGGTAAAAATCCTAGATACAGAATTCAGCTTGCACCAGGGAGAAAACATAAACACCCTGACCTCAGTAGATGACAAGCAGAATCCCAGAGCAGTAACAGAATAGTAATATTACCAAAGATTAACAGCTGCCAAATATTCTCCATCTCTTTCTTACTACAACTAACAATACCAGTAATCCAAGGATTTGTACCATTAAAATTTCCACCCTTTATTCTAAGATTACCCTCAAATAATCTCCTCCTCTAACTACACATAGAAGCAAACCCACAAGTCACCCAGAAAACTAAAGAACTTTTCAGAATGGTTACAAAGCTTTTGGCAATTTTCAACTTAAATCTATTCATAATTGATTACTCTTGGACTCAGAATTAGCCTTAAACTGAAGTAAAATCTTTCTTTGCATGTTTAGAGAAACTTGGCATATTCTGTAAATCTATCTGGTAGGCTAAACAACAGTCTCCACTTCCTTTTTTTTTTTTTTTTTTTCCTTAAGAATGAATTTCTGAATGTGATCTGGCCATTCTAGGAATCCTTTTCCTCCTCTTCAGTTTATGTACTTACTTTTAAACATTAGGGATCAAAACTATACCCAATACTACAAAAGGGGTCTTAAAAAACAGCTTCTATGTTTAGACTAATCCTTGTTTGACTCTATTAGGCATTTGAAGTCTGATGTAACCCACAGCCTTACAAGACTTTCTTACAGCTGAGTCACAATGACAATCCATCCTTCTCTCTCCTACTCTAGCATCTTCTCAGGAACAGCTTTCCAGAGTATTGCAAAATTTCTTGCTCCTTTTCTCTTAAAAGGCAATGTAGCTTTCTACCACCACTTAAATCCTCAGTTCAAAAGATCATCTAATAATGTTCCTGTAAGAAAAAAAAAGCCCTCCACAATAATTATATTAATCTCAGCTATGTTTTCTGCAAACTTAATGGTCAAGCATTTATATAAGCAAGGAGTATATTAAATAGGGTGAGTCCTAGCTTCAATTCTCCCAGCACCTCTTTCTAGCTTAGTGCACATCTATTTTTGGAATTTCACTGCCATTTCCACCATAAAAGAGAATACCCTTATGGAATTAGGAATCAGTGCTTTGCTTGACTCTTGATTATACCATATATAAATGTGTATTATACCATATATATATATGTGTGTATATATATACACATAGGTATAGCATCTCCACTTCCTTCACAGCTGCTGTTCTGCTTATGAGGATGAAAAATTTTACTTCAACTACTTGTTTTCTTTCCATGTTTCATTTCAACTTTTTGTCTGTGAAGTAGGTGCTGGAACATGCTATATTCATGATATCTTTGCATTCCATGCAATTTCTAGATTAACCCTTGCTTTGGGAGTTTATTCAGCTGGGGAGATCCATTACTGTTATTTATGGTAATTCCTCACTTCAGCTTCAAGGTCAACTAGATGTTTCTATATGCCATCCTAATAAATGTTTTTCTTTTTACTGACAATACTGCCTATTAGTATCATAATTTTCCTCTTCACCCACCATCTACATGTAACAGTCAGACTCCAGAGTTTTTCCAGAATTTGCATGGGCAGTAGATCTATGTTAAACTAAATTTGTAATCATAGAATGGCTAGAGTTGGAAGGGACCTTCAAGATCAACAAGTTCCAACCCCCCCTGCCATGGGCAGGAGCACCTCCCACTAGACCAGGTTTCTCAAAGCCCCATCCAGCCTGGTTCTGAACACCTCCAGGGGTGGGGCATCCACAACCTCTCTGGGCAACCTGTTCCAGTGTCTCACCAACATCAAAGTAAAGAATTTTTTCCTGAGATCTAATCTAAATCTCCCCTCTTTCAATTTAAAACCATTAACCCTCATCCTATTGCTCCACTCCATGATAAAGAGTCCCTCCTCATCTCTCCTGTAGGCCCCCTTTAGGTATTGGAAAGCCACTACAAGTCTCCCTGGAGCCTTCTCTTCTTCAGGCTGAACACTCCCAACTCTCTCATCCTGGAGCACCTCAGCCTCTTCATAGCAAAGGTGCTTCAGCCCTCTGATTGTCTTTGTGGCCTTCTGCTGAACCTGTTCCAACAGGACCATGTCGTTCCTGTGTTAAGGACTCCAGAGATGGAGACAGTACTGTAGGTGGGGTCTCACCAGAGTGCTGCACAGAGGCAGAATCCAGCTCATGTTGAGCTTCTTGTACACCCACATCCCCAAGTCCTTCTCCTCAGGGCTGCTCTCCAGCCATTCTCAGCCCAACCTGTATTTGTGCCTGCAATTGACACATCCCAGGTGCAGGAATGTGCACTTTGCTTGGTTGAACTTCATTAGGTTTCTTTGGACCCATCTCTCAAATCTGACCAGATCTGTTTGGATGTCATTCCTTCCCTCCAGCATATCAACTGCACCACACAAGGCTTCTCCCATCAAGCCACTACTCTCACTAAGACAAACAGCTCTTTATCACAGGTGTCCAACAGTGCAAATCAGTTCTGAATGAGCAGGTCTGATTTAAATCTCAATGTATCCAAGAGAAACAAAGAGGTTCACCCTCTACAGTCCAAAGGCATATCTCTATGCAATAATTTGTAGTTAGGCCCCATACAGCTCACACTGAGCTCTCTGTGCCTGGTGGGCTTGCAAATGAAACTCAACCTGCTTCTTCTGCAATCGGTCCTCATGTTACCCAGCTCTCACTGCTTCAACTGAAAGGCCAAATTGATGAACCACTCTTTGTTTACAAATTCTGGAAGTTCAGCTGCATTTTGTTCTCCACTTGCATTATAGATCTCAGCAGAGACTATCAAAGATCTTAGGCTGATCATCTCAGGTTCTATGTGCTTGCAATGTGCAATCTTACGTACATCTCTCTGTTGGCATTGCAGTCCAGGACTCATAGCAGCACCCTTAATGAGACAAGGGAAGAGAGCCCTTTAATGGCAGGCCAATGCAGATGGTGTCTGCTGGCACATGCTGACATAGTTTCAGAAGTCATGGGACTCTACAGAGCTTAAGTATTAGAAATATACAAAAAAAAATCTGCACAGTAACACTTTGGAGGTCATGAAAACCATATGAGCAGAGTATTAGAAGCATCTCTGTTCTGGGAAAGAAAACCCTGGATTTTTTCTCCTGTTTTGAAGGCTAATGCAAAAAGGAAAAACAGGAAAAACAGTGACTCTGTTTTGGGAAGAAAGATCTTGGGTGGGAATATTTAAGTCATGTCTGTGGCATTCTAATTATGCCCATACAAAGTTAAAAACTTTGGCAGCAGTTTCAGGGGGGGGGGAAATGCAGGAAGCCAATAGTTTTGAGGCTACCTCATCCTGACTTTGGGAATTAGTAAGGTTGAAGTAGGAAACTTCATTAACTACCCTTGTCAAGTTAACTCTTTCACAAAGAAGGTCAGAGAGAGATCACAAGGTGCTGAGATCTATCCACCCAATGAAGCACAAGATCTTTGCTCTCTTTCCTTCAGTCATCTTGCTGATTTTGCTCACCCACCTCTCAAAACATAGCTGTGGCCCACTGCAACCCTTTGGAAGGATGTATGTTGTCTAAATGACATGCTCAGGCTTTCCCTACTGCAGTTACTCATCTTTGACAATCCTCTGCTCTATGCCAGCTGCATACCCATCAGGACTCAGATGTGTACAGAACTTTTACTTCACACCCATGCTGCATCTCACACAGGGTCCCAACCTCAGACAGAGCATCCTGACATCACTGTAGCTTGAATGCTATTGGTAAAATCCTCCTTAATACTACCTGTTTTTCAGTCATAGCCAGACAGTGAGGCACAACAATGGAGTTGAAGTCTAGAGTGTTCTAAGAGAGGAATTAATAGAGTGCCAGGACATACCAGACTCCATCAGCTCACACCTAGAATGATTTTTCTCATCTGCTGTATTGCTCTGACTTTCACTTTATCTCTTCCTTGGAAGCAGCTGCTGCTTTATTTCCTGGGCTTCTCTTACTCCCTTCTAGATACTCACAGGCCATTTCATGTCTCCTCCTTTCTATCCCTTGTGACGCCCACTATGGAAACACCAACTCATTCTTGTACTCTTGCCTGTCTATTTTCAAAAGACAGCTGTGATATCTCCAGATTCACCAATCTAACTGCAGATAAATGCTGCCATTCAAGTCAGGATGGTGGAAGAAAAACTGAGTACACAGATGCCAGTAGTACAGAGGAGCTAAAAAGAGCCATATGCCTTTGGAAAGTAAGAACCCTTCTCTAGGAAGTCATATCGCTAATGCCAGTACAGCCTGGGCTCTGTCGCCCCAGGCTGCACTCACAGCATTTATGAAGGAGCAGAAGACCATTGTTCCCTAGGAATTGTGTATGTTGACCTGATACTGCAGGTTTCTGCTATTCTAGGAATAGGAAATATTCTAGGTCCTAGGAAACCTCTCAGGGCAAAGGCAGACTAAATCAGTAAATTTGGCCTAGAGAACTCATTTGGGAAAACATCACCAACTACCTTCCCAAGGTTTGGTGCTCTCATAACACACTAGGGAAATGTCCTGGCAGAGGTTTGGGGAAACATGAAGACAACATCTCCAATCTTCTATTCACTTGGCTGACTGCTCCCACCATCCATATTTCTAATGCTCAGTGCCAGAGACAGCTACATTGCCAAAAGCAGGAGTGTACATATCAGACGGGAGATGGCTCTCCTCATCTTAAGCAACACAAGGACTGGAAGTCTTTTTGAATTAATGAACGACAGACAATGAAAAGAAATAAAAAATCCAAGCACAGGGAATGTAGAACATAAATAATCTACTAGCTGTAGAGTAAGGTGATCACTGCAGGGATCAGACATCTGATGCTTGGCTCAGTTGGCTTGGTTCAGTCTTTGTGACTGTAGTCACAAATACTAATCCCTCTTCTCTCATGGATTTGGATCAAGATGGTGTGATTTCCAATCACCAGCCACCTTTGGCAGCAGACTTTTTGAGCCCAGAGCAGACGGACAGAAAGAAAGGTTAGGCAGAGCAGCCCCATCTCCTCATTTCTCACACCTGATATTCATGACTTAGAAGTCCCAGGACAAATTTAGCTTTCCTGTTTAGACAGCACAAGCTCCTTACGAGTTTGAGGCATGACTGGTCTTCCCAGGGACATTGTCCCAAATCCCCAACTTTTCTGCCCAGGGTTATATCCAGAGAGTATGATCCAGCCTCTGAACGTGGCAGCACAGAGCTGCTGCCAGGCTTAGCTTAACAGCCAAGGCACAGATATGAAGAAGTGTCTTTCTCCCACTTTCATCCAGAAGCATGTCTCCCACTTCCCATTGTCATACCTCATTCTTTATCACACAAGAACAGGAATGTCTGCTCTGGAAAGTGGACAGAGAACTACAGACATGGGATGAACCATCTCCACACTCTCTGACAGAGCTTTACCACCAACAGAAAGACACCTCCACCCCAGTTTCAACAGTTTTCTACGTCACCTCTCTCATGATGGGAAAAAAAGCCAGTTGGACACATTCATTCTCTAAGGACTGCTTTTTAATAGAGGGCCACTACTTTGAAGAGGACTGTCTGTTGCAATTCCAACCTGCGCTGTATCCTGATTCCAGCAGTGATCCCAGAGCGAGACTGCTGGTATTTTCTTCCCTCACAAGCATCAAAGAAAACAGCATATTCAGTGTCTTCAACCACAAACCATCTTCACACGCCTGTCAGTAATGGCTTTTACAAGAGAAATGAGATAGCATTCAAGTGATGATTTCCATGATCCACAGATAATAACACAAAATGGATTAAGACAGGATTAGTTTCCCCTACCACTGATACCTGATAGTTGCTCAGCCTAATGGATCATCTAAGCTTTCACTAGACAATGGAGAGAGATAAGTATCCACAGAAAATTCTTTCTCTCTAAAAGTTACTAATCTAGTTTAGAGTGAGAGAAATAATCCTCCGGAGGTGACTTACTTTTTTTGATGGACTACAGAACCCTAGAGATAGCTGCTGTCTAGAAGTCTGAAGGAAGGCATGATGACTTGCACTCCTGGGAGTCTCTGGCAGCATAGCTGTCCCTGGTCAAGCAACGCTGCAGCCATTTCGACAGAGATGGTGGCAGAGCTGTAGGAAGCTCTATCAAAGGAGCTCTGTAGATGGCCTTTGGTGCAATATTAAAACTAGACATTTACAAAAATGTCAGCTCCATATGAAAGGCAAATGGCATTCCACAGGAAAGCCTGTGGGATGAGTATCAAAAAGCTTGAAAACCAATGGCTTAGTCAAGTCCACCACATGGAACTGGGAAGATTTGCAGTCAGTTTCTTACCAATTTCTGGGGCCTTTGGTGATGATCAGGAGGCTGATATGTTTTGGAGTAAAATATTAAATCCTGGAACAATTTATTGGGGAATGCCATGGATGGTCGGTTTGGTGCTTTCCCATCCGAGACTAGTGGATTGGACAAATTTTTGATTAGTACAGGCATAAACTGTGAGTTTGTAACAATCCTTTTTAATACCAAAAGACTCTGCTTTTCATAATTATTCACCTGTCTGGTTGGGCAACATTTTGTCACCAAGGGCTTTTCAAAATCCCCACTCAAGCTGTTGCAGAGTAAACAGCTGATTATACTGAGAGTCTGAAGACTCGCTCAGACCTATTTTAACATACAAATAATTCTGAAAGCCAAAGACTAAGACATGTTGGTCTTAACATTAACTGAAAAGAACACACCAAGAAATTTTCTAAGACTTAAGGATGGATTCCACACTTCATATTTGCCATCATCTTTTCTGCAGCCATTGCAAACAGTTACAATATACATCAAACCCAGAAACAAATTGAAAATAGAAACAGAGACATAAAGTGTGTAGAAACCTGAAGAGTTATGTAATTATTATCACTGGCACAGGAGCAACCGAAACAGGTTATTTCTATGTCAGTGTCAAATAGGGGAAGCTGCAGACAGAGTGCTCCTTCATACACAGAAAACTGTACACGGTACCAGAAGAAAATTTAGGCAGGGTAACTAAGCAGCGGAAGTATTGCACAATAGTATGAGTAAGTGTCAGGACAAGAAAGAGGATGCGCGATTTCAACATGAGCGTGTTCCAACTTGTTCTGAAATCAATACAATTCCTTTGGGGAAAAAGAATGGGTTTTGGCCAGTGCTGGAAATCAGACTTGTGCTCTGCAGCCCACCCCTGCATAGTAAGACTAGACCTAATGATACTCAGGATGTCACACTGCTAAAAATACTCACATTGAAGTGATGACAGGTTAAAAGAGTTAGGAGATTCTTAAAGAAATAGCAAGCCATATCACGTACTAGAGAGCAGCACCACTTTCCTTTCTGGCTAGGAAGAGGGTTACCTAGAGTTTATCTGCACCTCTGTGGGAGGGCACACCACATTCACAGCTCAGTCTTTTCTTCTTTCACAGTGCTGTACTTGGGGAAAACCGCTGCTTTGCTTCAAGTCCCATTCATCATTCCCTGTGGCAAAGGTTCTGCCTGTCTGAATGCTGCTGCAATGAAGACAGGGCAAACAGCCTTCCTCTCCCAAAGAGCTGCCTGTAGCTATAGACCATCCCCAAGCCCTCCCAAAAAGTCAGGAGGGGGAAAGATCCATAATGAATTGGATGTTGTAGACTAGAAAGCAATGGCTTTATTGTAAAGATCAAAGACATTAACATGTCCTCAACACAGGAAGGACATGGACCTGTTGGAATGGGTCCAGTGGAAGGCCACAAAGATGATCAGAGGCCTGGAGCACCTCTCCTATGAAGAAAGGCTGAGAGAGTTGAACACTTTCAGCCTGGAGAAGAAGAGAAGGCTCCAGGGAGACCTTATAGCAACCCCCCCCGAAGGGGGCCTGCAGGAGAGATGAGGAGGGACTCTTTATCATGGAGTGGAACAATAGAATGAGGGTCAATGGCTTTATATTTAAAGAGGGGAGATTTAAATTAGATCTCAGGAAGAAATTCTTTACTTTGAAGGTGGTGAGACACTGGAACAGATTGCCCAGAGAGGCTGTGGATGCCCCACCCCTGGAGGTGTTCAGGACCAGGCTGGATGGTGCTTTGAGCAATCTGGTGTAGTGGGAGGTGTCTCTGCCCATGGCAGGAGCTTTGGAACTCAATGATCTTGAAAGTCTTTTCTAACTCTAGCCATTCTATGATTCTATACTGTCAGTAGCATGATTGTTATTAAAATAGACAGAAATTAAAAAAAAAAAAGGCAGTCAGAGCAACCAATTAATAGAAGAATGTAAAGCCTGAATAAAGTAGGACTGTTTACAGAGGAAAAGTGGCCAAAAGAGACAGAACAATAAGTAGATAAGAGAAAGCAGACTGTGAACCAGTGTTCTTCCTGTCCTGCAAGTGCAAAAGTATAGAAAAAAATTACATCATATGCAAGACTGGTAAAAGGAAACTCCATCACACAGTGCAGAACTGAGCACAGAGCCCCTGATCTCAGAAGTGCCATGTACAGGGCTACGTGTGGAGAGGGAGTGGTGTACTTGGTGTAAGGAGTGTGCTTGGAAGGCTCTCTGCTGTGTCCATCTCCTCTCTACTCCTTCCAGAATTAATGTCCCTTTTCTCCTAGCTGATCTGGTCCTGTCTGGATAATAGTTCTCTCCTCTTCAGGACAGCTTCCCTTACCAGCACCCACTCCTCCACAAGGCCCCTCTGCTGTCATACTAAAGCGCATTTGGGATTGGGAACCCTCAAGAGACAGTTTAAAGGACTCCGAGCCAGGTCATAAGCTGGGTTAATATCTTCCTGCCTCCTCTTACACTGCAGAGTTTTTTCCCCATCCTATGGAAGGAAGGAGGACTAAGGAGCTCTAAGAGGAGGAAGACTGAAAAGCCAAAAAATGCCAAAGCATGTGTAGAGTTTCGGTGCTGACCTCCCAAGTACTGCTCAGCTGCCTTTCTGGAAAGTGCTCAGTGAGAGCAACAGCATACAGGAAACCTCTCCCATTCATTTCATTGCCAAATTGAACTTCAAAGCTTCTTTTTTCACAGATACTATCTGGCTAATAAAAAGCATCCTATGAATGAAAATGGGGGGGAAATCACACACACACACTTAGCTTCTTTTGATCAGGAAAAAAAAATAAATCACACACATTCTTAGCTTCTTTAGCTGAGCACACAGCTAGTTTTTGCTAATACTTCTGATGCCTAAACCACTTTGGCTATACATGTGTAAAGAACAGGCCTCCTTCAGAGGTATTGCCAAATAGCTTAGTGCTTACTGTTTTAGTGGCTGTGTCTATACAGCATATTTGTGAACTCCGAAACATGTCTCAACCACATGCCATTCACACACAAGCATCTTACTTGCTTAAAGAGCTGGGCAGAATTTGAACACTGATTCCCTGGGAAAACTAGGTCCGCATTCAAAATTCTAGTCCTTATTGTTATGCGGCCAATACAGCATCACCTGTGCTATTAAGTCCTGGTGCTTTACCCTGGGGGTTGAGAGGCATTGGCTGCATTGTGGTTATTCATGATAACCAGCTCAAAGATCATCAATCACCAAGCTCAGCTTACAATCAGATAATTTGGTGATAGGTAAGCCTCCAAATTTATTCCACTTTTAACTACTGGAGCATTACCCAGCTCATGACATGGAAATGTTAAGCATTTGATAAACAGAAATCCGAGATAATTTGTTGCACGGTAGAAACGTTTGCTGCATGGAAGAGCAATACTGAGAGCAAGAAACCTGCTCAGGAGTCATGGTGATTCATGGCCATACTTGTGGTCTGTGTTGTAGTTTTGCTTGCGGAAGATAGAGGATGATTAGACATAAAGATGAAAGTGTGCCGTTCCCACTGTCTCTCAGAGCTTTCTTCCAGCACTGCTGCCAAAGCCCTGGAGGAATTCTGAACTCACAAACACACAAGGGCTTTTCAGTGGCTTTTGTGCTATGCAGCCTGTGTACACAGGCAGCACCACACAGCCTCACAATAAATGGTTTTCTTTCCAAAAAGGCTGAGCACCAGTCTCTGGTATCTCAGAACATCTTGCCTCCAGGTCACTGCTAGCTTCCACTTCCCATGTGGAAGAGGTTTTCATTACTTCTTTCTCTTCTGCACACTCTTTTTTTCCCACATGATTAAATAACTTCACTGCAATACAAAGAGAAAAGTAGGATAGGTCGCACTAGCTATTCTGACACTCTCTCATTCATACCAGGATCCTTGACCGCTGCCTCCTGCACTGCTTCACTGTTCATTTCTTTGGAAATTTTCCAACACAAGTACAGTCCAGGAATGTGTATGTGCATGTGTGTATCTGTTTAGCCCAGCAGTTAGAGGGGATGGGTTCTATTGGTACAGTGCCTGTTTTCTATTTTCTGTGCTGAAATAGAAAGAAAAGTTGAAATAGCAAGAAAAGAGCTCCATGCTGTTTCACATAGACATGCACTTAGATACAAGGACATGAAGGATACAATGGGGTTTGTGACAAAGAAATTATTGCAGAAGAGAAGCAAACCAATGCAGAACTTCCTCCTGAAGTTAAATCAGTGCAGAAACAGCACTCTGCCTTTAACAGAATGAAAGGGATAAGGGTACAGCTGCATTTTTGCAAATAACATTTGTTAATGAGAACATCTGCCCTGTGTATGAACCACAAGTGTTTCAACAGCCTGGTTCTCTGGTGGCCTCACCTGGGAGAGCCCTGGAACCTGCCACTGCTTCTAAATCACTTCCAACAACTACTGCACTTGCCTCATCTGGGAAAGCTCTCACAATGGAGATTCAGCAACTACCGTGCGTGACTGATGACAGGGATTCACTATCCTTAGCGTTAAAAGGTAACTCTTGGGTCCAATTTGAATGCTCCTCCACTACAACAGCTTATGACTTTTTGCCTTAACTGCCACAGAGAACAATTTATCTTCCTCCCTGTGTGTGTTTATTTGCTCGTACTTGTTTGAACAGTGTTATGATCCTGCTCAGCCTTCTCTTCTTAAGTGGAATAGACCCAGCTAATTTGACCTACAATGCATGTATTTAAGACTCCTCTGGAAGAGCAAGAAATCACCTGCTCCACTTCAGAAACAAAAATTGTCAAGCTGAGTTCCTAAGGCACAGTCTTTATTTCTAGTGATAACAGGAGCCGTGACAGGATCTCAAGCCTCCAGATCTCAAAACAAAACTTACCTTAAAATTAAACAGCTTTGATCTGAAGTGAAAGACAGACTAAACATGGAAATCCAGACTCATTCCTCTCTGCAGGATCTACAGTAGGCAGGTGCAAAGTAATGTATTGTTGACAAATGAGCCACCAGAAAGAATTAATTTTTGCTTCTTGCAACTATTTTTGTGCCCTGAATTAGTAATAACACTCAGATAAAATGCTGGTGGGTAGTCTTGGACAGTTCAAATACAACAGTTGTTCAGGACATAAGTGTGGGCAGAGAAAGGTCACAGAGTGATCAGAAAATGCTGTCAACAACATTGCCTGTGTATCCCAAAGGTTGCACAGCGCTTCACTGCTGCATCTCCCAGCCAGCATTCTCCTGACTCTTGTCTTGCTCCTGCCCAGCTCCCACTGGGAGCCTTGACACCCAACCTTGACCCTCCCCATCTCCCCACAAAGTGGGGAGATTATCTCAGAATCATGGAATGGCTAGAGTTAGAAGGGACCTCAAAGATCATTGAGCTCCAACCCCCCTGCCATGGGCAGAGACACCTCCCACTAGACCAGATTGCTCAAAGCACCATCCAGCCTGGTCCTGAACACCTCCAGGGATGGGGCATCCACAACTCCTCTGAGCAACCTGTTCCAGTGTCTCACCACCCTCACAGGAAAGAATTTCTCCCCAATATCCAATCTAAATCTCCCCTCTTCCAGTTTAAAACCATTACCCCTTGTCCTGTCACTACACTTCCTGACAAAGAGTCACTCCCCAGCTCTCCTGTAGGCTCCCTTCACATACTGGAAGGCTGCTAGAAGGTCTCCCCAGAGCCTTCTCTTCTCCAGGCTGAACAGCCCCTGCTCTCGCAGCCTGTCCTCATAGCAGAGGTGCTCCAGCCCTCTAGTCATCTTTGTGGCCCTCCTCTGTACCCATTCCAACAGTTCTATGTTCTTTCTGTGTTGAGGACTCCAGAGCTGGACACAGTACTCCAGGTGGGGTCTCATGAGTGCAGAGTAGAGGGGCAGAATCACCTCCCGTGACCTGCTGGTCACGCTTCTTTTGATACAGCCCAGGATACGGTTGGCTTTCTGGGCTGCCATTGCGCACTGCCAGCTCATGTTGAGCTTCTCATTCAATGACCCATTGCTCCCCAACAACCTCATTGTCAATGTCAGCACCCTCTCTCAGACCCGCAGAAACACCAGGCTCCTCAACATCAGTATGCTACCCTTCCACTGTATGATTTTCCTTTTTTTACTTGGTTTTACTTAGAGACTAGCAGCATTGAAAGTCCAAGGCAACTTCTTGCCTCTCAGTTCTGTAAAAAGGAAAATTCCTTGGATCCAAAAGAGAAACAAAACCCACAGCCCAGACATTGAGACATTGAGATAGAGTCACTTCAGACATAGACACATTCACAACACTTGGCTGCCAAACAGGAACATGTTCCTGGTAAGGAGACACAGACAAAACCTCATAATCTGGTTGCTTTGGATTAACTTTTCCTTTAATTGCACAAGTGTCCATTTCTCAAAACTACATGTTTCCCTGCCAAACAGGCACTGTAGCGGCAGAGAGAAACCCCTGATCAGTGCAGGATCTGTAGGGATGATGACCTAATCAGCAAGGAACATTCCCTGCATCTCCAAACAGGAGGTGAACTGAGCAGCTGAAGCTAGTGTAACTTTGGCAGACTGACAGCTAACTGAAGACAGCATTTATACGGAAAGTATTCTCATTTCACATAATTTCCCAGCACAAGATGAAAGACCAGGAAAAAGTCTAGAAATTGCTAATCTCCTACTAACATGATGAATTTGTGTGTGTTTCAGACATAAGAAAATTCTAAAGAGTCTTTACCACTGACAAATAAGAGAAGTATTTGTGAATGTTTGAGATACACCTACCGGTACCAAAAACTGAGTTTGGGATTTCTTTGTAGATAATTCTAAAGGGACACTAGCAACAAACTAAGACATACAGGGCTTTCCCCACATATTTGCAAATACTTTCAAGATAGATTGTTTTTCTAGCTTCAACAGGTGAAATGTGTGCTCCTCATATTACAGATAAGTGAAACTGAGTGTGAAGAGTGAGATGATGAAGTTTGCTTAAGTATTCGCAATACCGAAATCTGAAGGTTACTGTTAAAGAGTCACAGAGGGCTTTTGTGGTCCAGGATAAGTGAATGGAAAACCAGGAGATGAAATTCAAAAATCAGTAAGTGCTATGTAATACAACTGGCAAAGAAAACCTGCCCATATACACACACACATGCTAACAGTTACCAAATGAATTGGCAATGTTCCTGTGCAGAACAAATTCAGTAATCATGAGCTATGAGATAGTACTAGGAATTCTTAGGAAAGATACACTAGAATTAGAAAGGTGAAGAGAAGGGTCAGGTGAAAAACTAAAGGCTTAGAAGCTGAGTAGAGATTAGGCAAAGAAAGATTTTTCAGCCTAGAAAACTTTACTAGAGGAGAAGCAAGCAGTAGGCAGACATGCCACTATAAGTGACAAGAAGATAAGTAGAAAAGGATTATTTATTTCTCATTGCATAAAATCTGGGGGCAGCCAAAGACGTTTTCAGGCAGCAGATTTATAAGAAACAAAAATAAATGTTTTGTGCCTTGCTGCATACTACTACATGGAATGTGGAAGCTCCTATGGAAAGCCGCAAAGGCCAAAACTACAAGCAGGCTGGAGAAAGCATTGGACAGCATAATGCAGTCTCCTAAAATCTGTAAACATTATGTTCATAAACATGGTGCAAACACTGTAAATCAGAGATTGCAGAAAATAAAAATGCATATGTTGCTCTTTTCTGAAAGCATTTTCCATGAGCTGTTCTCAGGGGCAGACTCAGGGGCCCGGTAAGATTTGCCTTGATGTTTTCCTGCAATTGGTAAATACATTTGCTTTTTTCCTGATTAAGCATAGCTCTTCACTCAGCCTGAACTTCCCCTGTCTCATGACTCCATTGTAGCAAGAAAAAGCATCTGTCTCCCAGAGAAGGGAGGTGTCTCTTACACACATGCAGATACAAACCCATTTTCCTGAAAACAGCTATTTTCATCAGAAAATGCCTTTGGGGTTTTTGAACGCTCCAGCTGATATCTGAACACCAATTTTCACTGTTGCTACCGGAGAGTTAACTTCACATGGTATCTTACCTGTGAGGAGAGCGTGGACTGGCAGGTGCTCAGTAGACTGTATTTCAGAGAGGCCATTGGGTCTGAAAGAAAGAAAACAAGGAGAAATGGAAAAGTAAGTACAAGAGACCACAGAAAAATACAGCAGGGCCTCTTGGGAAGCTCATTATATGACATGTGGCATGAACTCAGCTGTCTGCGGAGAGTGTAATATGGATACCAGGAGATGAAGAGTCATCAGTACATGGAGCACTAAAAGGCTAATTTTCTGTGACTGACACCAAAATATTTCACAGGGTGTGACTTCTGCAAAATTTTTTCAATCTCATGTAGCAGTTCAATTTGGGAATATCTGTCCAAGCAATAGAAATTTGGAGAAAATGTCAACAATTGAGAAGGTGGGCTAACAACTCATGTGCCTTGATGCCCACTCTGCTGGGACCAGGCTGTTCCTCAGGCTCTGTTCACTTCAGTAGTAACCCTGGGTGCCTCTGAAGGCAAAGCTCTGTGTGTTTCATTTCCTACAGCCCAGGTCCCAGAGACTGCTGTGGGAATGATGCCCAAGCAAACTGGGTTTTGCAGCTGCAGGGGTTTGGGCAAAATCTCAAACCACAGAACAAAGCTTCTTACATGTAGGAGGAATTTGCCAGAAAACTGTAGGTGTGTAAAGCACAGGAGTGAAATACTAGAAATCTCACCTAGGTTTTCACCTGCATAAGGGATATCACATTCCTACTGACAGGTCTACAAGCAGGTTTATGCAGGTGGGGATCTGTCAGATTGTAGAGAACAGTGGGAGAAGTGAGAATTCTAATGGCTAGTTTTGTGTACACTGCCACCTGTTTCCCTAGGAGAACAGTACTGGTCTCCCCATTTCCAATTCACTCTACCCACCGTATTAATTTATTTGATGACATATACCTGCAGGTGATAAACTGACAAGGAAGGAAAGCAAAAGTGCTGTTTCACAGACAACCCTGAAATTTAATTGGCATAACCACATGTCAATTCCTAAATTCCAAATCTCCAGAACACCTAGCAGCAGTGTTACAACACAACAGGAATGTATTAATTACCAGGGCAGGCACCTATGAGGTTCCTTGACACAGACTCAATAGAAGCATTACAAATTTACAGTATAAAATACAGACATATTTTTAGGATGCTCTATGCAGCTAGACTTTCAGAAGCAGTGAAACATAGGAGGATTGAAACTGAAGTTACACAGGAACTTAAAAGCTGCATAGCAATTTTATGACAACAAAGATTTATTTCATTATATCTGCCACTACCAAAACAAAGAACAGGTAAAATCCTTTGAAAAAAATCAGTGGAAGTTTTGGCATTGACTTGAGTAGGGTCAAGATTTCAGCCCATATGATTAGAGGAACAGAGAAAGATGCAGAAAAGCAGGCAAGTGGCACATAACATTCAGAAGTTGATGTATCAATGGTAGTGATTCAGCACTGTACTGAGCATTTAAATTTTTGGTTTGTTTTGCTTTCTTTAAAGGAGAAAAAAGTGTTCCTTGTTATGTTTGAGTAGGACATAATGGCAATACAATTTTCATACAGGAACTGAAGTTTCCACTAAATCAAATAGCCTTTTTATTTATTTACTTTTTATTTCAACTCTCTGTGAAGAAAATGATGAAGCAAAATTTTGGTCAGGTCACTCATTTCTAACAATATTTCACTTTTTTGAACTGTATTGCAGTTCTTCCATTTCCAGGCAATATCAGGTAAAGCAGAGATACACTACCCTTACAGCCTGGAAGAAGTTACTCTCACTAGGCTCTTTGGAAGACTGTATTTCTTGTAATGTTAAATAAAGTTCTAATTGAACCAAGCTGTATATAGTGCCACAATAGCCACAATTAGTCATTTTGGCTCCCATAGCATTATACACACCTTGAAGATACAATCACCCAATACAGATTGTACCAGTGGTTAAAATGGCATCAGTCTGCTCAGAAGCTGTGCGACTCATGAGCTAATATAATGTCTTGGAAAAAAACGTACTTAATGAACTAGAAGAAAATGCACAAGTCTATAAACTCAGGTTTTTAAACCAAACTACTTTGATATGGGGAAATGTCAAAAACATCTCAACATTTTAAAATGCAGTCTTTTTCCTTACATATTTCAGTCTTAGAAGAACATTTTGGAGATTTTTCTGGATTTGGAAATTCAGAATTTTGTTCAGCTTATTCTGATTTTGCAAGTCATTGCTATGTGCAACCAGACATAAAACAAACAAGGCATGGCCTCTTTGAACCCACTGAACCTCTCTGACCTTTCTCATTGAAAAGAATGAGAAAACTATCCTGGGGTTTACTAAGTTAAGGCAACCAACAGATTTTGGTTCTTAACAGAAGCAGTTCTGGGATGTATTTATTTCAGTTACAGCAAGAAGTTAAATGATCGTCTGTCTAGACAAGAATGCTATACTTAAGAGTAGCTACTTGTGATGGTTCAGAAGCAGACAAAACCTTCTACACTGCCAATTCACCTGACTGTGCAACTTCCTTTTCCTCTTCTGATGAATCATAGGCAGCTTTTCCAATTAGGACACAGCCCTGCAGTCTTATTTGTATTAAAATATACAGGACTCCCGGGCTACATTATTAAAGACTGACAATTCTTTCTACTTTTACTCTTTATTTTTTCTTCCAAGAAATTAATAGAGTCTTTAAACCAAACACTCACCTGGTGATTGCTCTAGGCAGAGGCATAAGACTAAAGGGAGAGCAGAACAGCACTAGTGTTTATTTCTCTATGACAACTCAGTGGCTAGACCACTTGCTGACAAAGTGACAGATCTGATCTCTAAATGTGCCTGAGCCTGAAAATCTTTGGAGGTACTTTTTACATGATTACAGATGCTGAGATTCTGACTGTGAATTCAAACTGTGCTAATTATCACAAGCTGAGAACATGTCTTATCTATCTTGGGACATACAAATGGCTAAAGCAGTACCTGCATTTGCAGGTAAATCACGTCAGAATCAACAGGCCTGCCAGATTGCCCCATTCAAGTGAATGAGGATGCTGCAAGCACAGAGCTAAAATGAGAGGAAACAGGAGCCTCTACGACTACTGGAAAGGAGGTTGTAACAAGGTGAGGGTTGGTCTCTTCTCTCAAGTAACAAGCGATAGGACAAGAGGAAATGGCCTCAAGTATTGCTGTGGGAGGTTTAGGATGCATTTTAGGAAAAAATTCTTCACCAAAAGGGTTATCAAGCATTAGAACAGGCTGCCCAGGGAAGTAGTGGAATCACTGTCTCTGGAGGTGCATAAAAGGCAGGTAGATATGGTGCTCAGGCACATGTTTTTTTGGTGGTTTGGGCAATGTTAGGTTAATAGTTGGATTTGATGACCTTAAAGGTCCCTTCCAACCCAGAGAATTATATGATTTGTTTTGTTGGCAGGGAACAGGAGGAAACACATGCCTGTGATTTGTTTTGTTGGCAAGAAGCTAGGCTGGAGGTGTACCAGGGAGCAGACACAGGCAATCCACCTCCTCCTGGAGAAACAGCAAAGCTCACAGTTCTAAGCCCAGAGAAACCCCCTCAGTCACAGTGCTCAAGAGATAAGAGGAATGTGTGATAGGAGAGCCAGCAAGTGAAATATTTTCCCTAACCCATCAATTCTTCCAGCTAAGTGGAAATACCACTGGAAATGGTCTCCTTTCAAAAGAAAAACCTTGAGTCAGAAGAATTAAATCATTTCAATCTAGTTAAAAACTTCTACGTGCAAAGGTAACAATTGAATCAAAGGATATCCTGTACATACAGTCATTTGGAAAGTTCACCACAATCACAGAGATTGAGACCTTCCAGACTATTCCCAGAGCTTCTTCTTGTGCAAACTTGAGGACAGTCTCTTTCCCTTCCACCACCCATGTCATTTTCAATGGTGGTGTTGAAGGAGATAGGGTTGAACACACGAGCCAAGTGTGATGTGAGAGGATTTACCCCAACACTGCCACTCTTCCAGAATCAGAAGGCTGTTAGTGGTAAGTGTTCTAGACCACCTTGGCAAGGACAGCAACTCAACAAGCGCAGAAGAGGAGTAGACAAAAATCAAACACCTTCTGATGTCCAAAAAAAAAAAAAGAAAACCCAAAACAAAACACCACTTCCAACCAAAGGCAGCATTATCCAGCTAGGACATCAATAGGACATCGACTCTGCAGCTGCTGTAGTTACTACAGGGAGCTCCTGCAGCAGGAGTGGAGTGCAAAGTGGCATGGTTATCTGCATGTACTTGCTACAGAAACCAAACTGGTAGGAGCCAATACCAGCCTGAGAAGGGAATTTGAGGCTACCCTGGATGGTTTTAGGGGGTTCACACAAAAAGTTCTCAAAAAATGTCAATACTGTCCTTTGACCTTCCGCACAAACCAGTGAGAAGATGAGACAGTTTTCAGCCCCTCTTCTGAAAAACCTCAGTTGAGTCATAATGAATCACTATGCCTCTGCCTGCTCCTATGTTAAAACAAAACAAAACAAAAACAAACAAAAAACCCCCACACTGATTATTCTGTTCTGTGTAGAGATTAAGTATAGTTCAATATTTTCAGGTTTTGAAGAAACAGAATAAAAATCCTCAACTAGAAATGTGGGAATGTGAGTGGGGGATATGTGGGAATAAGAACAAAGCTGGAATAAGACCAGTGAATAAGAAATGAAGAGCAGGTCGTACAACCCAACAGTGCTCCTTCTGCCAATGCTGGCTTCACTAGTGGTGTTTGGAGATAGCCTGTAACCCATATTCAGGACAGACCAAGGGTACTCCTACATAAGCCATCCTGCTCAAGAAATAATCTCAAATCCTTAGCACACAGTAGTGGCCCTAAAGTATCAAAGGGACGTGGTCCTAACTGACCCCTATCCTGGGGCAGCAGTAATTTCAGGCAGCAAGAACATGAGCTGGATTTAACTAACCAGACCATGGCAGAAATGGACAGCAGGAACACATGCTCTACAGACAACCAAAATTAACTGAACAGTCTGTTTTCTACTGCCATCTTTAAGACTGCAGTCTTAGAGTTAGGACCCACTCATAAGCAAGCCATCAAGAAAGAATATGATTAGAAACCACTGTTAACCAGAGCAAACAGAAAACATTACTTACACATCTGCAACATTTGAGGAGGAAGCTGCAGAAGGAGAACACAGTGTCCTAAACACCCAACACCGGCCACATATAACACAAAGGCTAAGGAGATGATGAACAAAACCTGGGAAGACAACTATTGATGACAGGCAAGGGATTTGAGTGAAAAATGAACAAGATATTGCATTAAGTGAGGCAAAAACTGATGCAAGACTGTAAAACTTATTTTTAACATCTGGTTTTGCCGAATAGGTAGGGAATAATTAGTGTTACAAACTCCAGTGACCTGATCATAAATTTTATTATGTCTGAAATAAATATATATTTTAAGTCCCAGCTCTAGAATGGGAGATACTTTCATGTTACAGCAAAACCCCAGAAAACAGATTGAAGCAAGTGCAATCTAAAAGAGTAAACATCAAAACAAAATAAAAATTTCCAAACACATTATTAAGGAAGAAGAAAATATATACAATTTTGCTCATACTTTTCTATTCATACTCCATAAAAAACTTAAAACACAGACTCCTAATTGCTGAAGGTAGAATGCTACTAATATACTTCTTGTAGGCCTGGGTCAGGGCAGCTTTACCGCTTAAGAGAAGGAAAGCATGGTGGACAGAGATTTGTACAGAGAAAACTTCTTGGACAAAAAGAGCAAAAAAAGAGCAAGGATCCTAAGAGCAATGTAGTTTCTCATGGGAAAAGGGAGAGGCAGATGAGAGGAGGTGGACAGAGAAGGAACAAGTTAACAGGAACCAGCTTACAGCTTGTCTGGAAACACTTAGAAAATGAGACAATCAGAAAAACAAACAATCAGCATGTGATCCCAAAGCAATGTGTTAAGCCCACTGCAGAAGCCTAGTTGACCGTGCAAGATTACACCCACAAGGTTAGAAAGGATAAAGACAGAGTTCTGTCTTTATGTTGGAGCATGGGTCTTTCTGCACAAGACGGGACAGCTTCTTTGGACATCTCTCTTGGACAGGAGAAGGAGACTGATCAGGGAGTTGGCTTATACCTGTAGCACCAGCCTGATCATCTCTATTCTCCCATGACTTCCAGAGTTACCAGAGGAGGGACTGCACCTACCCTACCAGGAGGGGACAGCATCAAGGAAACAGCCGCTGGAAATGGAGTCAGACAGTTCGAGGACAAGAGCTTCACTCAGCACTGCCTGGGTTAAGGCCCACACAGACTATGCAAGGGAACCATTCTGCCCCAGACAACTGAAAACTTCCTTGTACAGTCCTGGAAGAATGAATCATGCAGAGAGAAACTGGCAGGCAACACAAGGAAGGAGCATTGCAGCCAGAGTTCCCAATACAAGCAAGATACAGGCAGATAAGAGAAGGCACAGCCTCGCAGTCTGTCTAGCAAGAGCATCCATCTGTAGAGCCCATGTAGTATAAGTTCTCAGGTATGCTGTGAATGCCCTAAGTGAGCTTGCATAGTTTTTTATGTTGGATGCCCCAGGCAGCCACCAGGGAGACATGAGAATTTATATTTTATCTACTCAGATTGTGACTGCTTGGTACAGTGCTCCTTACTATGCAGTTGTCCTGTATCTAGAGCACTGGTGCTGTGACCCAGCACTATTGGCTTCAGGCAGGTGCAGACAGCTTCCACAAGGGCTGAGAAGGAATCTGTGACCCAAAAGGCACTACGGTCTCATCAAAACATGAAGTGAGGGAGTGGAGCTAGGCCAGGTACTGAAGGGAATGTAGTTCACATTGAGCTTATCTACTGGGGAACCCAGTTCCCATGATGCAGGGGAAAGGACAGCATAGATTTACAAATCCATCACTATCACAGTGGTTGAATCAGAGCTTGGCTTTGCTGGAAAGGCTTAATGAGAGGAAGCCCTAGAGAGAAAAGGAGACGAGTTATGTCTTCAGCCACTTCCCAGACGCCGTGCCTGGCTTAGGGACAAGTGGTCTGGGCAAGTATAACTAGACAAAAACACAAGCAAGAAATGTTGCCTGCTAAGTTTCTCAGCCAGGTCACCATCTGTCATTCCTTCCAACATTAGCTCTGATCTCAGAAAGGCAAACTTTTGAATATTTCCAGGCACCTAGAGGGAGCAGAAGAGCATGTTCCCTCCATGCTGTGCATGGATTGCTTAGGGGGAGCAGAAACAAACAATTCCAATTTCAGTGTTTGAAAGAAAGGGCACATTAGAACATGACAAATTTGTCTCATTGAGTTACAGGACAAGGTAGTGACTGATCTCTTGTTTTTCACAGCTGAGAAACTCAACTCATCCTCTCACGTATCAGCAGAACTGAATGTGATATTCCCAATACAACCTTGCCTCATGGTGCAGAAAGTTCCACAAGGTGCCTCTGAAGTCTAGATTATTGAGTGAGACTGAAATCATGATTCTTACTTCACTTTGCTTTCTGAAATATTCATGCCTATTATTGTATAATTATTGTTATTCATCTGAGAAACAAAACCTCCAGGACTGCTGATGGCCTAATAAGGAGCACTTGTCTTTTGCATTGAGAATTATAGCCTTTGAGGATTCTTTTGATTTTCTTTGTAAAGTGTCAGAATTTATGGGGAAAACATAATTATAAGTCTGACTACTACATTTAGCTTCCAAGATACAAACCTGCTATAGCTCTGTTTTTATGAGAAGGAGCTGTGTGCCTGCTATCAGTGCATAACACATGCCCCAGTCACACACACTCATTTCCATGCAACGGTGATGTATCTGCTGCATGCTCATTCCCAAAGAGGCCTGATGTACTTGAAAAAACGTTCCTCAGAACCTGCTTTATACTGAGTAACTTATTTCCAAATAAATGGCTTTATCATTCATATAGGCATTTGATAGCTGCTGAAATAATTAAATGTTGACCACGGTTTTCATCTTAATTTCTGTTGGTCTTAAAAACTGTTGAATGAGATTAGCAAACTATCAAAATGCATGCATGATAAAACTGCCCTCTAGCGGAAAAATACCCATCACATCTACAGCCGACGTAGAGAGGAGGATTTTTGGGTCCAGAGTATGTCACTGAGCCTCAGGGCCTGGATCAGACAGCAGTGTCCCATTCTTTTAGACTGTCCCTGCATCTGGCTTGGTTGAGGCTGCCTTTAAGGGGCTGCCTGCTCAGCCACACTAGCACAGCCAAGCCAATGTGACCAGAGGAAACACTGCTTTGGCTTTTTCAGCCAGGTCCTTTGTATACTGCCATTCACTGTGACCTGCAGAGGACATCCTCTGTCAGCTGGCACCACCTATTATTTGGGGAAAAAAGATTTACTGGGAGCAAAACAAAACAACAGGTAAATATCAGCTGGCAGATAACTTAGCATTATTCAGAAACCTTGCATTTGCATGATGCTAACGCTTGGCCAGCACCAGAGCTGAACACACAACAACAGCGAACGCTTAAGCCCTAGAGACTGAGAAATCTCCCCAAGGCCCCATCAGCGGAGGTGCTTTACCAAAGAGCCAAGTACACCCACAAGCCCTACTCTTCTCTTGCCACATCCACTAAACAGTCCAGCACATTAAAGATGTTCATGGTGTTATGCTTTTTTTTTTTGTTGCAGCACAGCAGAGTAGGACCTGATCTAAGGGTAGCTATGTGTGTCCAGCAACAAACCAACACTGCCTTTACAGAGCAGCATCACCTCTACTAGAAGAACGGTGTGACAACTAAACTTCAGGAGGTCTATATGAAGGAGAAAATGTTCCTTATCAAAAGGAAATGAGGTCCAGATAATTGTACATATTGATGGTGGAAACTTACTTCGTAGAGTCCAGAAACAGGAATAGAGAAAGCACAGGAATTGATTGTGTGGAGTCAACTTCCAAATGTACTTTATCCATCATTCATTTTCAAGACAGAAATGCTGGATTTTGGGGTGACCATGCACTGCATCCAAGGATACAATCTCTTTTTCTGCCTAGCAGGCTGGATTCATGACATATACTAAGTCAACTTCCCTCCACCCATAAAGGCACACATGTGGGGATCCGCACACTTCCCAGCTGTACCATCTCACTTCTCTCACTTTTGCTTCAGGCATGTGGATCACACTCATGGAGAAACATGGTGGTCCTTTTTAGTCTATAGAGGGGATGTGCTCAGTTCATACCTAGGTTTTCATTAACAAAACCTTCCACACTCAAGGCATTTGCTATCACTTTATCCTCTGGGAAATTCAGTCATGAGCTCCAGTGCCCTTTGCTGCTGTGACCTTCTCAAGCTCCCCAGCTGTGCTTTCAGCCAAATGACTCCAGAGATTAACAAAGTGGTCCCTCTCCAGCAGCCACAGACAAAGCTGATAGAGCTTCCATGGAACTGCAGCCTTTTTTTTCACCAGTCATACCATCTTCTCCTTGCAGGGCTCATTGCTTTTCTCCTTCCAAATTAGTTTGTTATTTTAGCACTGATTACTCAGTGTAGTCAGGACCTTTGTGTCTTTCCACCTTACTGAAATAAGGAAAGCAGCAATACCTCAACTCCGCTCTTTCCATTCCCATTTGCTCTCTCTATTACAAGAAACGGTGCTCCTCTTACACTCTCTTGCCATGGACTTAGATATGCAACAGATGATTTCCTCAAAGTGCTGCCTACCTCCAAGGAGAAAAGCCCAATCACCGCACCCTTACAGATGTTAAGAAGCAAGCTGTACTATGCTCTCTTGGCCAGATTTCACAGCTGCACCCTTACAAACACTAATGCATCCATATCCACTCTCTGTACTTGCAGCACAACCACATTGTGACATAGGAGGCTGTGACAAGGGCCCAAGGTAGGGAGATGGGGAACTTCCAGCCTTTGCACCAGGGTCTGTCAAACATGGATTACACAAGGTCATTCAAATCCCTTCAGCAACCTCTGCTGTCCAACACCATTCAATAAACCCTGTTCCCACAAGACCACATCCCACAAACAGAGATATAAAAGGCATTAAATAGGTACGGGGTCTAACATTAGGTTTCACTGGGATAATGCAAGATTGCAGGGTCATTTCCTCCCAACCTTATGCAGGGATGCATGCAGAAATGAGAGTGTATTCTTGGCAATGAATTAATCAGCCCAGTAATGTTCCTGCTGTCATTAGACTCTGTATTTAAACTCTGACCTCACATTTAAATTTAACCACTGCAACAATATGGTCGTCTGTCTGCGGGTAAAGCAAAGCGAGCTGCAAAGCTCAGACCACCAGGGTTCCATATGCCCCAGTGCTTCAGGCATCCCCAGGGGAGCTTGCTCCCTGAACCAGGGCACCAACAGGGCAGTATTTGCTGATCCTTCAGCCCTGGATGATGATTCCAGCTTGGACCCTGCTTATTATTTCTTCCCCACAGGATCTGAGGGTTCTGGCCAAGACACCACACAGACTTGCAGCCTTCTGGCAGAATTGAGTCCTGAGCCAGACCACTTCCTAACCATGCTTTGTTCACACAGCATTCAGCCAGGTAGATAAAGAGCCACGACAACTCTTTCCCATAGGCAAGCCATGGTTCTCTTACCCTGAATAGCATTCATTCCTTCCTTCCTCCAAGAGCCTGAGAACAGCACATATGACTCTGCCAAATGCTTGCAAATATGAGCTCCCACCGTGAGCTAAAATAGCCACTGAATGAAACTACCTACAGAAAAAATAGTTTCATACTGACTGAACTTGCAGTTGAATTCAGTCTTCCACAGGCTAATTCAAGGCTTGCCTCTTCCCCCCCAATTTATACATATTTGCTCCCGTCTACTTTTAGAAACGTATGTGCAGGTTGTGGGAGGCTGGCTCCCACACAACCCTGTCAGCTCCTCTGTCCCCCCTCCAATAGGTCTGGCACAGGAGATGGAAGGCAGAGCAAGGACTGAGTGCCACAGGGATTCACCAAAACCCTTCCAGACCCAACAGCAGTGGCCATTTTTACCCTTTCCCCAAAGTCAGCCTTTGCCAAGGGACCTGGGGCAACATAGACACCTGGGAGATGTAACCAAATGAGTAGTGGACTAGAAGAAAATAGAAACCATAGTATTTATTGCGACTCTGGTGCCAGCTCAGCTCTAAGTCATTTTGAAACTGCCTTATACCACAATGGGAAACTCCCCAGGGTTGGCAGAGTTGCCTGGTCCACCCTAATTGAGCAAGGCACTATATTCTTTACATATTAGTGTTCACTGGTTTGGGGATCACCACTGCATGTCAAGCTTGCCTTTATCACACAGGTTTCTCCCTGTAACATCTTTGTGGCAGAGCATAAATAGCACGATGTGGGGGAGCAAGATTGTCAGGGGGTAAATAACCAGTAACAGTGAGACTCAGATACACAAAAGCAAACACTGTCATGTCTCTGGAAGATGTACCTGAAAGGAGGGCAGGGAAGACTGGATGGGGACTGCCAAGGGGACTGAAAGACCCAACAGGTACATGGTCCAGGAGGGAGACAACTTGTACTGAAAACACACTGACAGGAAGATGCACTGGGATTTTAATCATACTGTGGTGGCTAGGAAGAAAGGAAAACTTTAAACAACAACAGAATGTAGTTATAAACCCACTTTTATTCAGAGCCTGATGAGTTGCAAGTCTTCCTCCAATTGCTGCTGTGCCTGTTAGCACTCTTGAACATCCACACCAAATTAAGGAGCTCCTCTCCCCAGCTGTCTGCCTCTCTTGCCTCCATAGCGGAGAAAAGTGACAGATAAGGGCATCTCTCATCTTCCCTTTTAGCAAACGGGCAGAAGCAACAAGTGTTGCCATCAGCATTAAGTCACAGATTGGTCACTGACTCCATGTCACCAGTGTCAATCAATAGGAAGAGACAGCAGCAGGTCAAACGCAGTGTGGGATCAGCACAAAATCAGCAAGCAAAAAAGGTACCAGTGCTTGATCCAAAGACACTGCCCAGAAATGACAGCAAACACATACACTGACCAAGCAAAGAGTGGGATCAGTAGGAGACTGCAGTAACTGGGAGTAAAAAAGCAGAAGTCAAGCTAAGCATATTAAGAGAGCTGCTACACAAGAGTGATTTGTATCAAGCAAAAGCGAGGTTTCAGGGAGGGCATGGAAATTCTGAAACTGCAGGAATAAGGGAAGTGAAGAGACAATATCATTTTGCCCTCCACATTAAGAGAGTGCCTCCTCTGTAAGAAGTCTAACAGAGCAACAAAACAATGTGTTTTTCTCGTGGTCTTGGCATTGATTTCAAGAATACGTATTTGCTCATTTAGAGTAGTTCTGCAAAGCTCAGGCAATATTGCAGTCTGACTAAGGGATGTGCAACTCTCAGGTGGATAGTTCTGTTAGTTCACAGAACTGGGACAGGTCCTGAGAGGGAGAGAAGAGGTTCAGTAGCGGGAGTTTCCAAGGTTAGGGGGATTTTTACTTTTTTTTTCTTCTTTCTGAGAATTCATATGAGGAGGAATAGCTGTGGCAAGGATGACAGGACTCCCTCTCATAAACCATACTAACCACATGTTAGTGGTTGGCATGCAATTAATAGCTCATCAGCAGAGGTGGGGCTGTCCCTTAAAATAACCTGCTCAAAGCATTCCCTCACTTTCAAGGAAGGGGAAGGAAGATCAACCATTTATTACCTGACACACAAAGGAAAGGAAAGGATCCCTATCTGCTTCCACCATTTACCCAAACAGCAATCTCCTCCCTCATCCTCCCAGGCACGTACCAAAAGTAAGAACATCCCAGATGGGAAAGCTTGGTAGCACCAGTAACCACAAACCCTTGCCTGAAACTTCAAGCCACAATGATGTGGCAGTGTGAGAGCTGTCAGGTTCATCAGAGATAAAACAACAATCACTCTGCAAATCATCAAATAAAACCAAATATTACTATGAAGGGGAGGGAGGGATTGGTTATAAATCAGTTTGTACCAATTCAGATTATATGTTGCCAGCCAATAGTCCATGCAATTTTAAGGTGCCGCAGTTACATATCCACCTTCAAACTTACCCACCTAACAAGCTGCAAGCATCCCTGTCTCTCAACCTCTCTGGAAGGGACTTATGAATTTTGCTGGGTTTTCCCTTGGAATTATCCTTGGCTACTACAAATTATTTCAGCAGCGTTTTCAAAAGTCATTAGTGAACATGAATATTTCCATTTTCACTTGTCTCTGCTGGAGACACCACACTGAAGCTGACTTTTTAAATGTCCATCACTCAGCACTGTTTGGAAATGAGCTCTGTTTCAAGTGTTCTCACTCAGGCACCCATCAGCAGATGTGTCCAGAAAGCCCTTCCTCTATCCCTGCCATAAAGATTAATAGCACAAACTCAGGGAAAACCAACCATGAATAGGACAGCCCTAAACACTCACTAAATTCAAAGGGAGCTTTTGCACATTTGAGGTTAAGCACAGACTTAGATGTTTTGCTGAACTGGTACATTATGGTCCAATTTAATAAGGAATGATCATTATAATTTCTTAATCTTGTATTCTGATTAACACAATCTGAGAATTTTACCAAGTCTTCCCTGCACTGCACCCTTCCCCACAGGAATTCCTCCTCTTGTTTGCTACTGATTCATCCCATCTGAATTTCAATGCCACTAAATGATACCAGCATTAAGAGGAGAAAATCCCTATGTTCTTTTCATCACTCTGTGGGATAAAAAATACAGAGAATAAATGAAATTCTGTTGCTTGGCTGTGAAAATACTTCAATGAAGATTTGCCATTTGCCAGAACTCCTACTAACATCAGCAGGACTGCATCAAGGCAGTAACCAGAACATCAGGCAAGTGCAGTGTCACAGGATGGAATTTGGAACAAGCCTTCCACAGTTCATAAATTAGACACAGGAACATCACCACCATCAAGCACACTTGCAGCACCCTCAACATGCTGGGGCTGGAGCTGCCCCCTTTCCTAGCCCAATAGCATCTCCTGCATGGGCAGGCAGTCATGGAAGAGCCAGAAAATAACTATTGCACCTCTCAGAGATGCGCATGCATGCCCTATAATTCAGTGAACTCCAAGCATGCTCTGAAGAGAAAAAATGCTACAGCTTCCAAAGCGAAGGTGCAGATGACCTGTTTGCCAGGCAAACTTGCAAATCTCAGAAGAAACCGCAGCCCCCCACTGTGGTCCTCCTGATCCAACTCCAGAACATCTTCCTCTTGCCCCAGGTTCATGACCACCCAAGAGTCCTCTGCTTCTGGGAAGGGAACACAGTGCCATCAGTGATTACCCTGTAAAGTTTAAGCAAATGACAAAGCACTCATATTCATCCTAATAAGATGCTCACAGCTGTTTGCTACCTGTTGATAGTTATTAGCAATGTAGAACTTAAAAGGCCTACTGCTCAGAGACCAGACTGACTTTCTAAATGCAGTGCAATTGAACTGCTCTATCCCTGCCTTCTCTTCCTACTATGTTTTCTTTTCAGTAATTACCATCCCCCTTCCTGTTCCTTCTCTTTCCAAATCATTGCCATATTTGACAACTCCCTTAATAAGGTCAGACATGTAGCCTAAAAGAAGTAAAGCAGTTTATGCCACCTAAGCCATTCCTGCCTCTCTCTACTCTAGCGCCAGCATTTAGCAGGCTCTCTGTTTTTTTGCTTTGCCACCTCTCTGCTTAGCAGACTCCCTACAAATTTGGTACTTCTTTTGTCCACCACTTTCCTCCAAGGCCAGCCTGCCCTTCCCCAGTTTAGGAAGTTCCAAGCTACATATCAAAGTTGGGGTTAACACAGGAACATAGGAAGTTCCACTTGAACATGCATAAAAACCTCTTTACTTTGAGGGTGACAAAGCACTAGAACAAACTGGTCGGAGAGGTTGTGGAGCCTCCTCTGAAGATGTTGAAATCCTGTCTGGATGCGTTCCTGTCCAGCCTGCTCTAGGTGAACCTTCTTTGGCAGACAGTTGGACTAGATGATCTCTGAAGGTCCCTTCCAACCCCTACAATTCTATGATTAATAACCTGCAACACTTCTACAAAAAAAAAAAAAAAAAAAAAAAAAAACAACAATCAAACCAAGACAACACAAACACATGGTAGTGACAGGCTGGATCCCCAGCTATTTTATATCAAACGGACACAGCATGAAGCTTTGTTCATCTGTGACAGTGAAGTCTGACTCACAGTAAGTCCAGCTGGCAAGAAGACCACAATAGACGTTAAACAGAAGTGTAACACAGACCCATCTGGGTCGCAGGATGCAGAAATCACACATAAGCATATACCATGAGAAACAAGTGCAGAGGAGAAATGTCAAATTTTCCAACTCATGCTTTGCGAAAACATTAACAGAAGGTTGTCCCTGAGTGTTAATGCTGCAGTAGCTATCACTTTCTTTTTGGATGTTTTCCTTACTCATTTTGAGGTGCTTGAAGGAGTACTGCTTTAAGGCTGCTGCTGCTGCATCGGTGCAATCTGAGGAAGTTTCTTACTACACACTAGCAATAGCCATCCACATCAGACAGGATTATACCAGCACATGTGTGGCAAGTCCCAGAGAAGTTCCCTGTGACTTCCCAGGCCATTTCAGTAGGAGCTCTGCTTGGAGTGAGAGGTGGATGAGTGCATCTCTTGTTTTGTCATTGGCCAAGCAGCCCAAACCACAACAGTAGTAAAGGGTCTGCACATATCTATGGTTAATTCAACACGGGGCTGAATATTAAGAGTTCTTGGATCTCCTTTCATCCCATGTCAGTCTCTTCACAAAAGCAAGATTACACAGAGGGAAGCTGTCATTTCAGCTTGAATGTCTTGTAAGGACAAAAAGCCCTCGCCCTCTGCTTTTGAGACTTGAGCTCCACTTTCAGTTCATATATTTCCACTTAGATCACTCAAAGACTGTGCAACTGCTCAAGGAAGCTGTCCATTGTGGGGAAGTGAGGCAGCCACAGCCTTAAAAAGACAGCACAGCACTTTCCAGAGCCATTCATGTTGACCTCCGATTTATTTTGGATACTCATGGTGGGTGTCTGTTTGTTATTTTGGTGTTATTTTTGCTGTAATAACTGCAGTTGAAGAAAGTCAGGCAAGATACGAGCAATTCCTATAAAAAAAGCACAAAGTGTCCTCTGCAAGGGAGAAGTTCCAGCTAAATAGCAGCACTCAGACACAGATTCACATGGCAAGCCAAAGTCCCACAATATTCATCATAAGGCCAGCAGCTCCTATTCCCACTGCTCAGTTCCCCATGGACACACTGCCACCAGCACCACAGAGGACAAAGTCTTAGCAATGATGTAAGATGTACTGCAGAATGAAGATCTATATAAAGGATTTAAAACTGAAACTCTGTAAGAGATATAGATCTCCTTCTCCCAGACAAACACTAACTTCAGGCTAAGAAGCAAATCTCAGATTTACAAATTCTCTGTATACAAAAAGCACTCTCAGAAGAACTCAATTTCCCTAAGTTTTTTTTCACTTTTCTTTTAGGCATTTTCTGGTGGCCAATGATGATGCTAACCCAGAGCAGATGGACCATTTGCTTCATTCAGTCCAGACATACATATACTCAGATCTACATACAGACCTGTTCACCTGCTGCTTCTGATCTCACAGTGAAATAATTGCCAAAATATTTTCCATTGCCCTTGCATCTTTCAGCCCATAATTTTAAAATACATCACAATAATTTAATAACCCCTCACTTTATCCAGTGAAACAAACAGATTTTAGCCTCCCAGAAACTGAGTGAAATTACTTGGAGCAGACACCCCAGCAAAACTACAGGGAAGCAAGTAATAAGCACAGTTTTGTTTGTTTTAAACGCAGCAGACTAAGGTCATCAGAACAACAGGCAGTCCACATGGCCTCACCCGCAGCTGGCGGGTTTGACTTGATGTTCTCCTGTAATGCCCCTGCCATGCTGGTCCCTGCAAGTCAGAGGTGCAAACCGGGCAGCAGCCTGGTGCTGGTCCTCTACACTGCACCTGCACTGCTTGATCCCGACAAGTTGCAAAGCCCAATTCTCAAAGAAGTATAGGTGTTTCCCTCAGAGACCAGACACTATTTGCATCAGAATGCAGAGGACATGAATGACTGGGTACAGCAGGCTGCCACACACAATGCATGGTATAGTATGGGCATGCTTGGCTGTAAATAAACAGAATCATAGAATCATTAACATTGGAAAAGACATTTAAGATCATCGAGTCCAATCATAAACCTAACACTGTCAAGTTCCACTAAACCAGGTCCCTAAACACCACACGTATCTGTCTTTCAAACACCTCCAGAGACAGTGATTCCACTACTTCCCTGGGCAGCCTGTTCCAATGCTTGATAACCCTTTTGGTGAAGAAATCTTTCCCAATATCCAATCTAAACCTCCCCAGCACAATTTGATGCTATTTTCTCTTGTCCTATCACCTGTTACTTAGGAAAAGACACCAATACGCTCTTCTCACCTCCTTACACTACAACCAAATGCAAAGGGTAAAACAGTAAAATATCTCCCTGACTCTGAAAACCTTGTTGCTGGTTTCATTACTGCCGACACTGACAGGTGATGCTGCTCACCAAAAAGCTGCTAAAACCAAGGCATTTTTTACATTACCAGACTTGTCTTACTGCAGAGTTGACACAGCTGCAGTGATTTCCCTGCTGAATCACCATATTCCACATCACAGCTGAAAGAGTCCCTGCTGTTGGAGCAGCATACGTGTCTCTCGAGATCACAGGTACAGCCAAAGGGTGTGTTACCACTGTTACAGAACAGGGATTTTACATAGCCACAAAGAAGAAAGAAAGTTGAGTAAATAAACTATTGAATTAATAAGGGAAAAGTACCATGAAAAAGGTCAAATATTACTACTTTGTGTATTTTTTCCCCCATTCCCCCTTCCTGTCTCCTCCTTTCCCACTTCCTTCCTCTCCTGCCCCATGTAGCACCCCAGCTAACACGGCAAGTCTAAGTAAGTCAGATTAAAAATTGTATTTGTTGCCGTCTGCATTAGTAGACAGCAGTGACAGATTCTGTGTCAAACTTGCAACTCCTAAAACTGAAAGGTTTTAGGTGTAAGGTGTACAGGTTTAAGTAGGGTCACATAAATGTTAAAGTAACATGCAAAAATAAAAGGTGGTGGTTCAAGTTGAGGAATTTGCAAGTTTAGATGAGATTACTACAGAAAAGATCTTGAAATACATCGATTTCAATATGTTACAATTAGCCAATTTAGACATGAGAAGAAGCTCTCTCCTTGCTCAGCTCAGTCAGGACCAAAACAACCAAGTTAGCCTATTGATACTGGGGGCAACAGAGACTCCTTGCCAACTGTAGCTGCCAAAACTGCTGACCAGCTCAGCCACAGCAACCACCTCTTAAAATTTACCACACCTGTTCACTCTTGACTACGTGTGCATTTCCTCACTGTTATAAGCCAATTAAGCTCAAAGGACAAAGATAAAAACTGGCCATGGGAAAGAGGGAAGTGCCTCATGGACTACTATAATGTATATAAAACTTTAAAATTACCTCTTACTTATGGCCACATTAAAAACAAGCGCTGGTGCCACTACTGGAAATTTTAGAACTGCTTTTGTTAATAGTTCTGTTAACCTTTCACCATTTTTGGCACAATTCCCTGGGAAATCCCTGTGCTCATCCAAGGAGCAACAAATACTGTGGCAAAGGCAGGGAATTCCGGAATGTGAACACTGAGCACTCTGCCAGATCAGGCCCCCAACAGAATTACCTGTCTGCATTGAGGTTGACAGGCTACCCTCATGCCACAATAAGTGATCTATGAAAAACATGCCTTGACTTCAAGTTGCTACAACTCTCTTATCTCCTAAACACAGATTGTGTTTAGGCAGAAGGAAGCCTTCCAATCTCTGAGTGCCCTGCTTTCTGTGGCTTCATCTAGAAAATAAACCCATAAATCACAGTTCACCAAAACACAAGACAACATACAGTCCACTCATGGCAAAGGGCAAGAGTTACTCCATATTGAGCTTCAAATGAGAACATGAAGATTTTTCTTCTCGCTTAAGAGAGGAGAAAGTACATGATTTTCAGAATGACTGTAGAATATATTCACAACACGGCCTTCCAGCATGCCCTTGTCAAATGCAAACCACAGTGCTTAAAGGCATTATAGTCAGGAATTCAAACGAGTAATAACAGCTCTGATACCATACTAAATGAGTAGCATCTCAAATGGACACAAAAGGATGACAGACCATAACACAGCCGGTGAGAACACACAGATTACTGTGTATGCTGCTACCAAACCATTACGGCTGGGAAATATGGATGCATAAACATGATATTAGAAGAATTCACAGTCAGATGACTGCATTCAAAGACCTTAAATTATATTATCCCAACATATGACATATAACTGTAGGCTAAACCCTTCATTAAGCTCTAGTTTTATGGTTTAATCAGTGGTTTAATTTTCCTCTAGAAAACGATATGCTTTGGTTTAAAGTGTTAAAATGACAACAGGCAGCTAATTTCTATGCTATTTGCCTCAATGACCAGCCACTGACTGATAAAACTTAATGTCTCTTTGTTTCAGACAATACTTGTATAATTTATTCCTCAAAAAGTATACCTTCTTGTTGTATCTTTTGATCTTTAAAATACTAAATCCTTTTTAAAAAAGAATGGTAAATGTTAAAAAAATCTGCATTTGAGAAAGGCTGGGAGAATTACAAAAAGCTCATCCCACTGAGGACACATCCTTTGGAGCCTTGCTAAATAAATGTATTCTGGATATTTTCAATATTTTTTTCCCCTTCACCTGCTGTAATTCCCTCTGTCCAAACCAGGCATCAGAACCATAAAGCTATAAAGAAGAGTAATATCTGAGGCCTCTTCATATCTGTTGCACATCCCCAGTTCTCATCTTTCTCTCTACCAGGGTGAATTTGGAGGTTCACTGAGTTTATTAGAGAATGAATTTTCCTCTTTACAGCTAGTACACAAAGTATGTGCTGAGTGTCAGTGTCCTAAATAAAACTTGAAATAAACCTGTTTCCACTGATGAATCATGGAAAAGCATCATCAAAACTAAGTGAGTAAAAGAAAGTTTACCAGAATGTAAAAGACTTTTAAAAGTGTCAGAATACTGTACTGCAGTATTTAGCAATAAGTTTTGAGATGAAAAGCAATATGGGAGGCCATATCGCTAAAACAGGTATGTCACAACCTAACCCAACACCTATGTCTGAACTATTTGCAAAGTTTTTGATGAGCAGGGTAGAAAGGAACAAAGAACAATTTTCTGTCTGTTTGCTGAGCAAAGACCACCATGAAACCATCTCATTTTTAGATGTAGAAAAAGGCTCAGTTCATGAGCAATGTTTCTTATTTCATCCACCTAATCTATTTAATCCATCTCTGCTTTTCTAAAACTCCCTCACCCCTGTAACCTTATCAGAAGAAAGCCATTACCATGTTTGGTTTTACATTTAGAATACAATATATTTAGAAGATGACATTGCCAAAATTGCCCAGTATGAATTGCAACATAGGTCTGCAACCATTTCCAGATATGTAACAGCCAAAATACTTTGGGGCTGGGTTGTTACAATAAGTAGCATTATTCACAATTGGCTATAATATGCAGTGATCGTAACAATCATTATTTCTCAATTAAAAAATGCTTATTAGTCCTAGACTGGAAGAAATTGCATGGTGCTGTAGGCGTTGGGGTTTCTGAACTTTGCCCCTGGAGGCTTTGAGTAGGTTTGAGCACAACAGGCAACAGTTCATGTGCTCCTTCCAATTATCTAGACAGACTTGTAAAGCCATTTAGAAATTCTTTACTCAAAGCATGCAGAATGAGCATTCTTGGATGACAGGATGTTCCTATGCACTTACCACAAACGTACAGCCTTTGAACATGGGTTGTTGCTTTCTTTCAGTGAAAAAGAACTGTGACTTATGGAGAAAAAAAAAAGTTAAATGTGTATAAATTACAGGGTTAATTCTTCTCCTCACTGAGTTTATTTTGCATGTTGCCCTTGTGAATGGAGGATTTGCCTCTGGTGTGACAAGGCAGTCAAACAAAAAATGCTTTTCACAGCAGCAGTTGATTTTTGGATGTATATTCAAGCAGATTTGCAGCTGAATGTACTAGCAAATGGATGAGGGAAGAGAAACAATGGACTCTGCATGATTCAATGGGAATCAAGCAAAAGTCATAGTTTATTAATCAGGTCTCACTTTTATACGATTTTTACTTCCATGCACACGATCACACATTATTTGATTGGGTGCTCCACTTTGTCCACGTGGCTTGCACACTCTTAAGCTAGTACACTAATTGGCTACTATTCTTACACTTCAAGGCCTTCTTTCTCATTTTCTGCTTGCTTCACCACTATCTCCTTGTTTTCTGGCTTTCAGTTACCTCTCAAGTTCGGCCTCAGGGTTGGTGTACAAAGTGTCCGTTCTCCTGCAGGAATTGAGTCTCCACAAATGGAGATGAGGACAAAAGCAGGCTGCCAGGAGACAGCAATTAGTGGAGCAAGAGGTGGCTTGGCTGTAGCAGCTGTGAACTGCGCTCCAGGGAAGTACCAGTGACAGAAGAAGTAGGGAAGTAGGGCAGAAGAATTACATTAGGGAGTCTGATCTCACCTCCTTAAAACTGCCCACAGCAACTGCTTTTTGAGGGAGACCCCAGGTCACACCCACAGAAGCGATCTGCAGGATTTAAGATTGTAGGAACTAGTGCTTTGGAGAGAGCTCACTCATGGGAGTACGAAACAGGTGGCTTGCCAGGGCTCAGGTTTCGGGAAGCATAACTGCAAAGCGATAACTCACCCAAAACAAACAGATCACTGCTAACAAGTCAATGCATCTTCTGTCTAGCAAAGCATTCCCTGTTGTGAGGAGAACAAGCCAGGTTGTGGAGGCATCTGAACCCTTCAGTACATTTGAACCCTTTTTGGTACAAACCTTTCTTCAACAATTGCAGTTTTTTGTACTTTGTGCCAAAGATCTGAGCTAACCAACTGCAGACGTCATGGGAAACATGGAGAAAGTGGCAACCCCAGAATTACCCAACCTCAGTAGGGAAATGAGATAGCTTGACATCACTAAATTGGAAAAAGGGAACTTCCATAAAAGACACTCCTGTCATTACCACTGCTTACGAAAATGGTAGGGCTGTTCAGAGATTCAAGTAGCATGGGCTGAGCACTGACCCAAGGTGAAAAGCTCCTCATCTCTCACTTGGAGGAATCCTGTGCTGCTGAGCAGGAGCAGCATGGAGGTGATGTGAAAATCTGAAAGCAGGAATGGGAATATTGTTGGACATTGTGTCCAGATAAACCAGCTCCTAACAGCTTTTTTTTTTTTTTTTTTCTGGGTTCAGACCAGGAAAAGCCTCATTCCAGAACCATGATGGTTATTTAGAACATCTCCTGCTTTTCTAATGAACTGGATAAAATATCACAAAGCAGAGGAACTGTTCTTGCAACTAGAAACTTAGAAGGTTTTCTTTTTATAAAGATAAGACAGACCAAGGAAAAAGTTGTTAGTTACCTCTATGAAGCGTACAACAAAAGTACAATGATGCAAGATTCAGGAAACACCTGAAATAAGTTTGCCTCTGCCACTTCAATTTGTCTTCCTTTTGTGCACTTGTAATATAACTATCAATTACCAGAAAAGTAATGTTTTCCCCTAAGCATCACATATAATCATAATCATACACAGGACAACCAAATGATAATTTCTCATTTCCTCCCCATTGTATAATATACAGTTCTAGTCTTACTAATGCACACTATTTAAAGCTTCCACTAAAAGGAGTGATTACTCTTCACAGTATTTTCTATAACTGCTCTATAAATAGAACAGCAGAAAATTTTACAAGTATAATGACCCAATGACATGCAGACAGACAAAACAGCAAGGAAGGAACAGTAAATTTGGAGGTCGACAGACTGGATAATACACTACTGATGCAGGTTGCTTGTTCAAAAAAAACTAGAATACACTTTTCTGGGAAGAGGGCCCATGACCAACACTGACAGGCACAAGAACCAGGCTGCAGGCAGCTCCCTCCCAAGAGCACACAGCAAAAACAATGGGTCACACTAGAGAGACTGAGCTGGTCTCAAGGCCAGACAATCCCAAACAACCTTGTTATAATGCATGAGTTCAGGACCTGTCTGGTTGGGATCCTCTCCCACAGTTATCCTTTTAGGCTTTGGACAGCTCTGCTTTGGCACCTGCTGTCCACAAAATTAGACGAGGCCTGAACATCACTAGTTATTGGGTACTGGTATCCTTGGAAAGTTCTGCTGCAGGACAAGTCATAGTATCAAATTTCAACTCAGTTAAGGCAATCCAGGTTTCAAACAACTGATTTTTCAGCTGAGGCCTCAGCTGTTGTTAATAATAAAGAAAGGAACCAGCTGGACTACCACTACAACTTTCCAAGTCAAACCATTGGTGAAAAAAAAAATAATAATTTGGTTCCATTTTTGTGAAGAATAAACTCCCAAAAAGTGATGGTGGACATCTGGAGCAATTCTCCTGCATAGCAGATCACTTCCTCCTTCAGGTTGCCTTCACAGAACCCAGCAAAGATGCAGCTTAGTCCTGCCTTGATATTTGATTCAGAGAATTGGCTAAGAATTTGTAAAATGCAATAATCAGCTGCCACATAGAACAGGTGGTTTCTTTTTGTCCTCTAACTTGTAGCAACACTATCTTCTTAGATGCTGCAGGATACTCAACTACCCAAGAAACAAGCCATATATGGAAAACAGAAGATATTAGAGATAATCATATTATTTATTCCCCTATTGCTACTAACTTCAAAATACATTCCAAAGTCCTGATTAAACTTAGTCTCCTTCATCATCGGATGTGCAGGCATCAAATCATGCACATAAAAAAACCCCAAGTAACTCAGCTCACTACAATTAAGAAAGTAAGTATGACAGCACTTTGCCCCAGTAGTTTGTATCTAGGCAAGCAGAGGACTTCATTTCCCAGACAAGAGGATAGCTACAAAGCTACTATTACTGACTTCCCATCTTTCAAGTTCAAGAGCACCAGCTGCCCTGGTGACTGACCACTGACCCTTGAGAGTCTACTTAGCTACCTTTTCAATGAAGGTAAGTACACCCAGAGTAGTTTTCTTTGCTTAAAGACTGTCCTGTGATTTTAATATAATCTCAAAGCCAGAAAATGTGTGTCCACTGTAGATATATATGCATAAGAACGGTTGCAGAAGATCAGACAGTAAAGGGTAGTTGAGAAGTCTGCCTCTAGCAGTTAGTAGCACCAAGGGCTTTAGAAGGAATATCAGGATTAGGATATATGTATGAGTCATCCTTCTGCATATCTTCTGAGCTCAAGTAGCAAACTGTTGTTTAGGTTTTCCTAACGGGAAGAGGAAGTTTAATTGGGATTCATTGGATTAAGAACCCCTTGATTTCCATGCATCAGATTAATTTCTTAATGTATTAATGCCCTACAGGACACTGAAGCAATAAATCCCCAATTTAATCACACATTCCTGACAGACCTTCAGCACTTTCTTATGAAGCTCACACAACAAAGAAGACATAAAGTTATGTCTTATGGCTCCATAAGCCATAAATATATGAAAAGTTATCAGCAGACTAACCCTACCTTCCAAGACCAGATAAAAATTCACAGTACAGGCTTGAGGAGAAAGCTCACAGGACCAGGTAGTACCCACGATCTCTTTCTGAAAAGGGCAGCTATTATCCCAGAGAGAGGAGGACAGCATGAAAATAGGGGAAACTTGGCTTCTCTTGTGGGTGAAACCACAAAAACTTTGTGAGGCTTCCTTTTCCTTCCTTCCTCTCATTCTGCCCACATACACCCTGTGCAATCCAAGCATGAAGATGAAGAACAGAAAACAGAACTTTACAAGGGATTCTCTCAGAGGGAAATCTCTACAAAACTTGAGACATTAAGAAAGTTGCATGATGGTTAGCAGGTAATTTCTACTAAAAGGCAGCAGGTGTTAAAAAATGTCTTGTGATTTATTCTAAGCAAGTGCTCAGCTCTACTCAGTTACTCTCCTCTGAGATTTCTTCTGTTTCTAGATCTCAGTGTTCCTGCTTGATGCCATGAAGTAGAACAAGGAGCAGGTTGGGAGACCGTGGTTTTCCCTGGAGACCTCCGTCTGTTAATGCATGCGTAAGACCGTTGTCTTGATTTTTCATTAACTTTTACAGGTAAAGCTTGTGTAACCTTTGCTAGCATTTCCTGGGGCACAATAAAAAGTGTGTGCAGAAGAAGAGAGGTAGCAGCACACAGTGGTCAAACTTCTTCTTCCAGGAAACCAAGACCTCCCTTCATAGCTGTCCAACACAGTGCTCTCAGGTTTTACACACATTTGCAGTGGTCTTAATCCAGGAGAACTATTCTGTCTAGCTCAATATCCTGTTTTTGTCAGGGGTAAAAAGTGGAATCTTCAGGAAGAATAAAGAAGAGGTGTATGCGCAGCACAGGATCCTGCATTACACCTCCTGGTAAGCAAAATCTGCTCACTTCTGAGGTCATTAACAGTCAGGCATGGACATACTTTCCACAAGTGTGTCTGATCCCTATGACCAGATATATTTCTGGCCTCCAAAATATCCTGTAGCAATTCATTGCACTTGGATTGTGTGCTGTGAAAACACTACTTCCTTTGAATTCCCTGCTACTAAATAATTTCACCATACACTCCTGTGCTTGTACTACTAGTGATGATGTCTGAAACCTATTTCAATTTCTCTATTGATAAATGCACCAGTCTCTAGCACATCTCCTCACAATTCCCTCTTTCTAAACAAAAAACTTTGCATAGTCACCTTGCATATGAAAGCTCACCATCCTAGTTGCTTATCTCTGCAATTCCTATACCTCTGCTGTAAAGTTTCTCAGGTAAACTGGCTGAAACTGCCATCAGCATTGCAGATGTGGGTGTAATATGGATTTGTTTCACTTTGCTCTGAACTCTCTGCTCGTTTGCCTTTTTCCACTCCCACTAAAACCTGAGGTGAAGTTTTCTGCAAGCCACCTGCAATGATTCCAACAGCCTTCCAGACAAGGAAGAGCTATTTTCAATGTCAACATATATCCCTAGAACAATCTCTTCTTTCCGACACATATTGCTTTGCAGTGGCTGGTAACAAATTTCATTTGCCATATTCTCATCCAGTCACACGTATTAGTAAGATCATCTAGCACCCTGTCTGTTAATGGGCAGGCTGATACAACTGCCTTTGGTTTGCAAATATTTGAGGATTTTTGTTATTTGTTTCCAAGGGAAGTGTTTTGCTAGGATAAGACCCACACAGAAAACAACAGTAATGGTAGAACATTAAAATACTCAAAATCCTCATTAAATTATTTCATAATTGCACTATTACCAAATTCCTTTCCATTCATACTTTCAGAAAGCCTAAAGAGAAGTTATCAGCACCAACAGCTAACGAATAAACACGGTTACAATCTTACCCACAGTGCAGACTTAAATGAAAGAGGATTTCCACCTCTCCCTGAACTGCAAGGACATAGTACCTGTGCTCATTCTAGCCAGACTCCCAGGATTTTAAGCACTGACTTCTGGAGTTTACTCCACCTGAAAACATCAGTCACATGAGGACTGCAAAACTTGATAACAAGGCTCAGGAATCAGAGGTCCTCACCATCATCCAAAAACCATTATGGGTAGCAGCTGGTCCAAGGCATATGCCACCATCTCCCAACTATTCCTAATTACAGAATTCAATCTTCCATTTCCAATGGTCTGATAGCAGGTACATTGCCTCTTGACCCATATATGGAAGGAGAGACTCCCACCTTCAAGAATGTAAGCAATAGCGATATCCTACTCATTACAATGTCTCTAGGAGAAACGATGTCTAACCTTCTCCCATACAGACCCTCTTAGCACTCCAGCATCCTGTCACTCCCGTGTTGTTGCATGTGAACTGCTGCTATTAAGGAAGACCTGCAGAAAGATAGGGGCCGTCAGGCTGGGCAGCGAGTACATCCTCCTGCTTGTACTGTGGTACCAGCTGTGAGCATCTGTTACTAGCTCCTGTGCAGCTGGGGATTCCCATTCCTGGAAAACCAGCTATTATGTTGCGCTCACTTGTGATGGTTCCTGCTCGCAGCTAAATCATGCTAAGGAGTACGGACTGTGTAGCCATCATTATAAGACTGACAGGCTTATTTGCATGCTCCAGGCAAATTTGCAGCTGACTTGTAATGGTCAAAGACTGCCAGATTGGTGGCATGGGACGGGGGACAACACCAGCAGTGTGCATCCCTCATTATGCATGCTAGCAGCTATGGATCCGACAAAGCTCACAACCTTGTTGTAGTCTGCTTCTTTGTATGGTAATTCTGGATCTGATGCTCATCATCCCAAGGTCTCTGCATTGTCTGGGCTGAAAATGAAAAGTGGCAACCAGAGACCCAGGAGTTTCCTCACCCACATAGGACAGTATGTGAAAAAGATTTCTGCCCAGAGATGTCATGGGAGGAGAATGAGTTCTATGCTGCACTAAGAAGAAATCCCAGCAGATAAAAACAGCAAGGTGCGGAGCTCTCTGCAATGTACCAGAGTCTGGGCATATCCCCATCACCAGCATTAACAACACAGGTTAGCAGGTTTGACAAGTAGCAGAGTTCACATATGTTTAGGCTGGAGAATAGCTGGCAAGTCCAGAGCCCTAATAAGCAGCACAGCCCTGCTGCAGCAGAACACATCTGAAGGGCACTGGCAAACTGAAAACACAACAAAACGACAACATAGCTTGCCCAGGAAATGCAAGATCCAAGTCCTAAAATAAAACAGCATTCCCTTTCTTGATGTTATAGAGAAAAGCTGGAAGAAATGCTTTAGTTTTCACTCATATATTTTTTCTTCTGCATATACAGTCCAAAATGACATTACATTCCAATCAGTATTGTTTCAGGAATTAGTTGGGAAATTCTAGAGCAACAGCAGTGCAATTTTCACAGTTATTTTTGGTGTCAGCAAGAAATCAAAAGGACTGAAATCATACAGAGGAAGATGATTCATAAATATATTAATGTAGGCAATAAACCAGTAGGAAGCTTTCCATTTTCCAAGTCATTTGGCTTATCTTGCCATAAATCAAAATCATCAGCTGATTTTGGTTTAAAGGTGACTTGTGTTCTGATTTTGGCAAAGCCATCAGTGTGATTACTATGACTTTCCAAGGCTTTTGGTTCAATTCTGCCTGACTCGCACTTAGCCCATGACCACCTTGGGGAACGGCAGCATAAACAAACACAACCACAAGAGGAGCCCCAGTATCTCTGCCGGCTGGAACAGAACACATCATTGCAGAAAATATTTGCTCTGGCTACGTAGGACTTTGAACTCTGACTACTTTAAGAGCCAAAAGGCCAATATATCTTGAAGTACAACAGCACGGACACCATGTCACTACCTTAACCACCTGCTGAGAGGGGAAGAGTCTGCCTACACAGAGAAAACATTTAGGAATTGAAGATCATCACCAAGTGCTCTGCAATAACCAAGAGTTATCCACAGACAAAAAATCAAGCTGCTGTAAAACTCTGAGCTGTTCTGAAAACCCTGCAGATGGTGCCAGAATGGTCACTGCAGCTTTAGCAACGTTCTCTGCTTGGTGGTCTGCAGGAAGAGCCATAAGCAGGGCAGCAGCGGGAGGCAGCAGCAGCTCTGCTGCTGTGTGGGATAGAGCTGCCCCAGAGTTGTCAGGAACAGCTTTCAGAAAGCAAGTTTCCCCCATGAAATATCCCGCAGCTTTGGAAACCGGACTCTACCATGGGAAAAAAAAAACCAACCAACTAACAGGCTGTACCGTGGAAACCTTTCCCTACCATGTGATATGCACTTCATGGCCTCGCTAACCAACAATAGATAAAAGGCAGGAATTTAGCAGGAACTGAAAATCATTTCTTTCTTGAGCAAGAAGTCAAATAAAGCCCTTCACATGCATGCAGAGAGAGACTACATCCTCTTCCCCTTGCACAACTGCCACAAGCTATTTTCTGTTTGGCACTTTGCCACCATCAGTTTGAATGTAATTCTTACCCATTGCAAGTCCAGGTTGCCTGCAGCCCAGGCACATCTTCAGAGTCATTTCTTCCTGGCACCGCCAAACACCTTCTTCCAGTGCTCTGTCCTCAGTGCTGCTAAGAGAACTCTGGATTCCACTGCCAGCACTCCAGTGTCACCACTCAGGGAGCTTTGAACCACACTGGCAGAGGTGCCAGAAGAGGTACCAGCAATGCTGTGAATGAGACCACAAAGAGCTGGGCAAGCTAGATCTGTTAGCACTTATTCCTACAGCCAAAGCCCAAGAGACAGATTAAATTGGTTAAAACCACTCATGGTTCTTGTGGGAGGAAAACAAATACCAGCGCACACTCTGGAATGACTAATTCAAAATAAGCATACGGGGTGCATTGGGTTTGGACATGAGTCCAGGCTATGTGCTAATGCTAATTATTGGTTTTGGCTTTCTTAAGTATGCTTTTTGATCTAGTAGAAACTGTCCTGTAAAGACAGAGACATCATGACTGCACAACTGGTGAGTATAGGGTCTGGGTGAGAGTCAGGGCTGTGTGCCAAGGCTTATAATTGTTTTTGGTTTTTTATTTTCTAAGTATTTTTTTTTAATCTGGTGGAATTGTCTGGAAAGGACAGGGCCATCTTGACTGCCAGACCAATGAGTGTAGAAGCAGCTGACTGTGTCCCCAACCCAGCAAGATATCTCCTATGGCAGCACTACCTAGGGCAAGCTTGGGGAATATGGATGTCTCTCCTCAGGTGTAAGTCCCCTTCTCAAAAATAGTACTGCTCGTCCGCTGGCAGCTTCATGACTATATCTTCAGATGGAGACCAAGTCTGACTCCCATGTGTCACAAGCTGCTTTGTTCCACCTAAAGCACCTCTGTGGCATGCATGGACAGATGGGAAGATGACACCTGTCCATCACCTGCATGACTCATCCACTGCAGTGCCTTTTGCTGCTGGCCATGCTTGGGAAACCAAGAGCCTACACAGTATACAGGGACGAACCTGCCCTTGCACCTTGTCTGCAGACCAAACAATGATGAAAAAGCCTGCCAGAGGTGAAGACCAAATGACCTCCCTGTGCCCAGGGACTCCTTGTCTGTGTCACCCTGCCCTGTCACATCCACACGTCACCTCCCAGTCCTGCCAGGCAGCATAGCACAGCCAGCCTTCGGCTGGTGCAGAGGAAGAGGCAGAGAGTGTGGTAAGCAAGCAGACTCTCCTGCTTTCCCTGCCCTTCTTGCACAGCCTTTCTCCTGGTGCAGTAACTGCCATGCCCCTGGTGTCCTTGCACCAAGACTCTTGGGGACAGCACTGTTTGAGAAACAGTTTTTCTACCATGGTGGTCTGTGACACAAGTATGTGTGACAGTGCTTACTGTCACTTAGCCTGTGCTAAGGGTAAGCCTCACTAAATGCCATGGCAAACTCACACTCAGACTTGCAGGCTGGCAAGGAAGGGGGTGATGGAGCCTCATCCTCTGGTTTCCTTTGGGAGAAATATACAGTTCTCTCTACCAGGGCTGTCAATTTGGGCAAAAAGTTTCCAAGCAGAGGGTGACACAAAACCCATTGCAAAGCAGCAATGCATTGATTTGCATGAAGTGTCACGAATAAAACTCATTATTTTTTTCCAAATTCACCCTCATATAACTGTTTATAGGAAGATAAGCTTTATTCTCCCTGTCTCTCAGGAAACTGAGGCACAGAGAAGGCACTAGACTTATGTTGAATTTGATGAGCTCCCAAATCTACTTTCTCTCCTGTGAGCTCTGCAGCCTCTTTGCACAATGCTGAAGATGGGCAGCCCTGCAAAGTTCAGCCAAGCACAGGTAGAAAGGGCCAGCTCTCACACAGAGTGAGACATTGGGGCAGGTGAAAAAGTTGTTCTTCTCCCAGGAGCAGACACAAAGAGGCACCTGAACTCAGAGCTTCACTTCTCAGTACAGAATATAGGTTAAAATGATTTCCAGTGACAGTTCAAGCTATGAGAGCTGTGAGAAGTTGTGTTGGCAACCCCAGAAAGTGCTGCACTTAGTCACAGGCCAATCTGGCAAAACTCTTGATATTGCTGGCCCAAACTATCTCCTTAATTAGGATTACCCAGCTGAAGTTGGCAGTTACCATTTCCAGATATATACCCACCTACCTTCCACTTAGATAAGCAAGTGCTGGTAGTCCAAGTAGTCTTTCTCTTTGGCAGAAAAAAATAGAAGCCTTACAGTAAATAAAGATTACTGTTTAATTATCTTCTGAAAAAGTCTAAGTTTCAGTATGTTTCTCATACTCATCATGGTATGAAACCAAGGTTCTGTCTAAACAGCACCTCTAACAAATTCCTTGGGACTTGACATTAATGATGTGGTCTAGTTTATTAGAGATAAAAAAAAAAATTGAAGTGGGTATGATTTTAATATTAAACAAAGTCTAAGCTTCAGTGTGTTGGCCAAGTCTAAGTTTCAGTATGTTTCTTAGCTTAATGATAAAATCATACCCATTTTGATTTCTTTATCTCTGATAATACATGCTCTTTTGCTAAAGGAAACCTGATCTGTCTAGACTTTACTGTAGAAAAATCAACCTTTTCTGACCCAAAGAACTTCCTGCACTCAATTTTCAGACAAACTTCAACAATACATGAATTCTTAACAGAGTCAGTCTTAATATTAGAAGTCAATGTCCAGATCATTTCAGTATCTGGATGGGGAAAGCAGAAGGTCTAACATTTACTCTGCCTTATCAAAATTCTCCCGAGACAACAAAAACACTGGCTACTGAATTAACTATCTCACCTTGCAGTCTGTTTAAGTTCCTATGAAATTCAAACACACTGTTCTATCAAAGGGGCTATCCCAGCTCCCGTTGGCTCAAAACTGTATCAAGAAAGGAGCGTCTTAGTGATGTTTGCATAAAAAGAAAAGCAGAGTGAGTCAAAGTGAAATCCTAAACTTTCCAGTGATTCTCTTAAAACCAGTGGCTTTAGGAGTAAAGCTTGATATATGACAGTTGCTACACATGCAGAGCTGCATTTAGAGCATCTCCTGATTTTACTCACATTGAGGTGGGTTAGAATAACTCCAACAAACTAAACAAAATTACATCTCAGAAATGAGGATGCAAGTGGGAAAAGAATAAAGCCCACAAAGTTTAACTTCTCCAAATGGGGATTTTTGTTTAAAAGATATTTCAGTGCGACCTATCCACTACTGAACCCCTGTCACATGGCTGTATAGCTTCAGGCAAGAAATACCCCCTGTTGCTAAAACACAAAACTAAGCTCATTTCTTTCCAGCTGTGTTCAGAACACTAGCTTCCAGCCTCTTCAAACAATAGTACCGCTTTAACACAAAGAGAAGCAGTGGGTAAGGGCATAGATTAACTCTTCCCAGTCTGCTCTAGCAGCTTCCCTTTGTATTGCCAGGTGGTACATGAGTGTGGGAGGAATAAAACTGAGGAAATCAGCCCCGGAGAGCTGCTGAGAGCTTCCAGCTTCTCCAGCTGCCCCAGCTGCCTTTTGCAGCTCTCTCAAACCATTCCCAGCAAATGGAAAGGTGAGGACATCATTCCTGCTTCATTAGGACACTCTGGCACTCTGATCTGAGCTTGGTACTATTTCTAGAGAGTGGCCACAGTTGGACCACTTGGGTCTGGAAAAGGCATCCATGGAAAATAAACACAGCAGAAAGCAGCAATATGAGAATGAGCTGTTGCCAGAGAAGTTGTAGCAATTCTCAGAACAGACAGGAAACACAAAAGCTGACAATCAAAAGGATGGTATTGCTAAAGTACAGCCTGCTAGACATCAGCTAATACCCTGAAACAAGTGCTGTTGGTTGCAATCTTAATATTCATAAGCAGGAGCAAACAGTGCATCTCTAACTCCACATTACTAGAGATTCAATAGAATTACTAGGTTTCAATAGAAAATTCCCACCATTTCTAATTCTATCCAAGCTGCAACAGATTCAGCAACATCTGGAGCCTTAGTGGAATTGACTTTAAGCCTCTGGTATCCATTTGTGGATCTAGGCACAGTAGATGGTTTCCTGGCAGAAGTTAGGTGACACAGTGCTGACGGGAACCAGATGCTTCTCTCTGCGAGGGCTCCCACCATTGCTGAAGGAAACAGCAGTGATCTGACACTGCTTGTACCGGGTTTGCTGGAAAAGCACTCATGTCCCTCATTCTCAACACTTCACCCCACCCCAACAACCATCAGATGTTTTAGGTGCTGCACAAACAGAGCAAACTCCCAGATCGTGTCCTGAGCTCTAAAAAAACATCAACCAGAGACCCCCTCAGATCAGTAGTAGGTACTAAATGGCTAAGAAAAGATACCTCCTTAATAGGAACAGGATTAGCTTGGTTGAGAACAGGCGAGTGTGGAATGTAATAAAGCTTAAGGTGAAAGCTGCAAAGTGGTATAGGAACTGGATCACAGGAGGAGCTGCAGGGATCTACAAAGATGATGAGAGGGTTGGAACACCTCTCCTATGAGGACAGGCTGGGAGAGCTGGGGCTGTTCAGCCTGGAGAAGAGAAGGCTCTGGGGAGACCTTATTGCAGCCTTCCAGTATGTGAAGGGAGCCTACAGGAGAGCAGGAGAGGGACTCTTTGTCAGGAAGTGTAGTGACAGGACAAGGGGTAATGGTTTTAAACTGAAAGAGGGGAGATTTAGATTGGATATTAGGAAGAAATTATTTCCTGTGAGGGTGGTGAGGCACCGGAACACATTGCCTAGGGAAGTTGTGGATGCCCCATCCCTGGAGGTGTTTAAGGCCAGGCTGGATGGGGCTTTGAGCAACCTGCTCTAGTGGGAGGTGTCCCTGCCCACGGCAGGGGGGTTGGAACTTGATGATCTTTAAAGTTCCTTCCAACTAACCATTCTATGATTCTATGAAACCCCTGGATTTGATGTATAGGAGAGCAGAGCAAGTGGGGGATTAGGGGATTAGGGCCCATCACAACTCAACTGATGGATCCTCACACTAAATTTACCTTTTGCACAAGAATGTCACACTGATGGTTCATAGTTATCCTGTGATCAGCCAGTACACCGACATCTTTCTCCTTCTCAGTATTTTCTAACTGATGAGTTCCCTGCTTAAGAATAGGTTTTTGTTATTAGTCACTGAGCGCGCTTGCACACCATTCTGCTGAGTTGCAGACCATTTCTACTGCTGTGGTCTCAGCATTTCTGGTACGATATTCTGGCCCTTCACCATGCTGAAGTTGCTTCCTAACTTCTCTCCAAAGTACATTTTGTTAACCAGCACCAGGTTTTTGTTCCAGAGAAATTAAGGAGAACAGTAGATGAGGAGTACTCCTCACCTCCACCCATCTCAATATCTCTGATTTTGGTATTGCAGGTTGTCTCCCAGTAGGGCAATTCCTAATGCATCTGTTAGCAATCCCTACCTTTTTCTAACAAGGAGTAATTTTCTGTGGACTTACATACTGGATGACATCCAGCTGGGCGAAGGGGCAGAACAAGTTATTCTGGTGAGATTTAAGTTGTGAACTTCAACTACTTAAGCTGGATAGGCACAAATGCTCTAGAGGCTCATTCTTGTTTTAGGAATTACTTATTTACAGTCAGCTCTAATTGACTCCTAGTGGACTGAAACCAACTCATAGCAATCTGAAAGTGTTACAGCCTGAGAGTCAAACCTCTAGAAGTGAATCCTGAGAGATGCAAGTGTGTTTATGCATCGGGGAGGAAAGCGCACAACCAATCTGCACTCAGATGCAGTTCACCCCTTATCAAGGAGGGCCAGTAGACACACATTTCCTGCTGCTCAGCAAATGCAGCCACTTCACCTAAAGGCACCTTAAATCAACTGCATACCCAAAGTCCTGAGGGTTCCTCTCCAGGTTCTACCTCAGTTTGACAGACAAAGGTTTTAACCACAGCTTTAATTAAATCCAGACAGCTTTCTTCATTATTTATATACATATGGCACCTGTTTCACCCACAGAAGTTGCACTACCTTACCTGATAAGATAGTCAACTGACTGAAAGGACTAATGTTGTATTTTTACAATAAGAATGTGCCCTGAGAATGACTTTTCTGCCTTGTCAGGTGGGAAAGACATGACATAGACAATATGTAATTAGGGAAACCTTTGAGTAAGCATTTCAGACACCCAGGAGTGTCCACTCCATTGGATTTCAAAATGATGCAATAGCCCAGCTGCGGTTCCTGTAACTACAAATGAGACAGAAGACATAAATTTTAAAGATACTTCTTTTGATTTATTTGGGAATTTAGGCTGTACTTTCTTTACAGCCTTCTGAAAATATTACTAGAGGCTCCCAAATTCACATTTTCATCAAGATTAGCCTCATCGTACCAGCTTTCTCTCTGGTTTCAAAGCTACAGAGAACAAAGATAAATATTAATATGCATTTAGATTTGATCCAGCCAACCACACTGAGCAGATTGATTAGGTAATTAGTGTTTCAGAGCTCTAGGCTACCACTGCAGTCAAAGAGCACAAACCTCCTAAGCTAGGAGAGCTACAGCTGGGCAACTTGCTCATCTCCAGTCGCCACCAGCCATCAAAATAATAAAACGAGAGGCCACTCAGTCCCTTTGCAGCAAGAAGTAAGATGATGGATGGCCAGCTCTGCAACCAGCACTTAAATTCACTCTTCTTTAAAAAAAATAAATCATACTATCTAGGTAGAATCAAGGCCCCCTACCATTGTGCACCCTGCAGCACTGGGATGTCTTTTTTGCTTATCAGCCAGGGCACTCCACCCTGAGAAAGCTTCTTTCTTTGCGGCAAACTTAGTCATGCATGACTCTCATATGCATGGGATTTCTCAAAGGGAGGCAAATGTGTTAAGGAAAGCAATACAGCTAAGCAGATCAATCCCCTCTACCTGCAGCACACTGTCACTGGGGCTCCACCGTGCTTCCCAACCTCTCTTGAGATGGTAGTGGCAAGACAAGAGCACCAGTTTCAGTGGTGTCTGCGGGAACCACCAACCCACATAGAGGCCATCAGCTGCCACAGCCAATAGCTGCTGGTTTCAAAGCAAGTTGTCATGCTTGAAAGGCTATTAATAGTCACCTAAGACTGATCTCTTACCTAAAATATCATCCCTCCCCCCAAAATATCTAGGGCGTCACAACCTCATAGTGCTCCCTATTCTACACCAACACTTTCTTGACACTCAGTCAGATATCAAGCATCTATTTTACCTAGTTGGTTACACACAGAAAAGATAAACTGTGCTACTAGAAAAAGGATACAGGAGCCATGCTAACAGCATGTCTGCCTGGCACTGTAGCTGGGTACTAGAGATGCCAGCAAAATCCTCTACATTCAGGCCAGACTGATGAACATCCTCAGACACTGCCACTCATGTAGAAGCCAAAGCTCTTTCTTATCTTCTAGGATCTTTGTTGGTCAGTGGTGGGCAAGAAAAACGTCCTGCCCCATGGCATCAAATCACAGAAGGGGTGCCTCCTTACAACTCTGCATGGATGAAAGGAAGGATTCTGGTATGACCCCCAGAGCATATATATGACTTAGCACAGCCTGAGCCAAACCAGGAAGACAGGAATATTGCCAGGCTGACAGAGTCAGATGCTGGATTGAAGCATCACCCATCATTGCCAGCTGCAAGACTCACACTCAGTGGCACCAACAACAGTAGCAGTTGGCAAGGGGAGCCGCTGGTCACAGGATTGCCACAGGAAATCCCAATCCATCCTGCAGTATCAAGCACAGGCCGTGAACTCTGCCTGTATTAAAATCCTTCCCCACGTTCATGCAAAAACAAAGTCTCTTGCAACTGAGTGAAAGATAAAGGTCACAGCAAAACCAGCAAGTTTCACAAAAAACAGATAATTCTAAAAGAAAAAGAGAAGCTTTGTTCGTTTCAGTGAATCCGAGTCAACTATTCATCTCTATTTTTTGTGAAACTCCTTTGGCTTTCGGTGACCTTTCTCAGACAGCTGCACAGCACCACTAGTCTTTGATATTGGAAGTTAAATGCACTATTGCACAACAGGATGAAAGGAAATGGGCGAAGTCCTGTCTGAGATGTTGATCTGAACATCACTCAGGCCTGTGTTACAGAACACTCAGACCCAAAATGTAATCTGCAGGAATGCAAAGTCTCTACACTTTTAAATCAAATATGCCAGTAGGAGTGTAGAGCACCTGTCTATATGGCAAGAATGAAAACACAATCTCTGAATTTCTATTTGTAAGGAACTCACATGTGCTTGACTTACCCAGAATGAGTGATATATGAAAACACAGCAGAAAAACCTCAGCAAGTTAAGTAGCCCCATTTGGAGTCCATCCTGGATATACTGCAAAGATGTGGCTAATTTGCTTATTGTGGAGTCTTTATTTTTTAAAAAAGACAGCAAAGGATTATGATCTCAATGTCAGGATGAAAACACCATGGGAAATGTCACCTCCTTCACAGAAGAACTAAAGAGACTCTTGCAACAATGCTTCCAGAATTGTCTGGTTTGTTTTTTGCATCTGTCAGGGTAGTATCAGAAAATGGGTTTGATTGCTAGCATTACCTCCTCTCCAAGGGGCAGTACTGTCTCCTATTGTCTTGTTCAGAAGTAACACCAATGATTTAAGAGACAGAGACAAAACCTCAAAGCAAGAGGTTTTATGGGAAATCTCTCAGTATTTTTACATAGTAAAACAACTTCTCTAACAGAAGCTTTAATTGCATTCCTGTTTTTATAAGAAAGCTCTTCTCAGATTGAGTCTCAATTCTGCGTGACTTCAACCACCAGTTTCTATTTCTTACCTCCAGCAGCACAACTCCTTCCGTTTGTGCCTCTCACTGAGCAGATTTTGTTTCCTTCAGTGCTGTTTTGGAGCAGAGCCGCAGTCACCTTCTCATTTAGAGCACCCTCTTTCCTATCACCCTCCCACTACCGCTCAAACAGTCCTCCACATCTACTACTGTTACCAACACCAAGTGCCATTGCCAACACAATATACCATATCTCTAGCTATGAAATGGCTCAGCAGAGGAGGGGGGATCCTTGCTTTGTTGATTAATGGGGTCAAGCCTTGTTGAAGGCTCTTCTTTGTGGTTTAGCTGGCTGGCTAACTTATTGTTAATCTTGCTGTGACTGTAAGCACAGCAGCTTTCAAGCAGAGAGGTGAAGATGCAGTTGAGGTGGCACGCATAGACCAGACAGATTCACACAAACTGCAAATTACTGCAAGTGTCCTGCTGTTAGCTAGGAGAACTCTGTTGTGCAGAGTTCATCCTGTACTGGTGGAGACCTGGAGTCCACAGCAGCTCCATGCAATGACTGGGCCTCATAGGGTGTTTCCAGGGGCTGTGGAGTAGTTCTGGGCTCCACAGTGCCTACTGCAGCAGCACAAGGAGACTGCATACCCACAGTAGTCACAGAGCCCCTGCAGGTTTTGTTGGAAGAAGCTCAATCTCTCAATGCCTTTCCATGGTATTTACACATATGTCCTGAGCAAGGCTCACACTCGCTTGTAAAAGTGAACTCACTGGTGATTCAGAAAATCAAAAGCACAGGAGGGCCACATGAGCAATGTTACACATAACCACAAACCACATCAGAGCCAGCCAGCCAGCTCATATGGTGGGAGAAGCTACAGCTCTGAGCTTGCTTGAAAAAAGGGTGCAATCAGAGGAATCAAAGAATTTTCACACAGTGAGAAAACTGACTGAATAGCAAAAGAGTGAATTCCTCAGACTAGCAAAGAAATGGCTACAATGTCTGGCTCATGGATACTTTCAGCTAGCTCTCCTTTAGAGCAAGACTTTTCTAGAGTGAGGAAATAAGTTTGCAAGCTTGTCAATAGGAAGCTGTCGACCAAATAAACAGGTGCCTTCAGGGAGGAGCACATCCAGACTTACTCAGCATCATGTTTCAGAAATGTTACAGCTACTCAGTGCAGGACACTGGGTGCTGGAGATTTTGACTCATCTTATTAGTGTTGTTAAGGTTTTCACACCCATGACTGTTTCTGACCCTGTAATTTCACACTGGTGGAAACAAGCCTTGTCAGGGTTGGGTGTTAACCCAAGCTTAGGGTCTAGCCATACAACCTCTGTTAACATAGCTGGGAAGGCCTCACAAGGTCAACTGGTGGATACAAGTTCTCCCACTTACAGCTATTGATATCACCTTAACCCTTCAAGAAGTATTTTCTCTTGTCATCATCATCTCCATGCGGAGGTCTCCTCACTTGCGTATCACAGAACAAGACTGGTCTTACAGCAAGTCATTGTGAGTCTGAATGGCCTCCTCAAGTCCTCTCCCAACATCTCCAACAAGCCTGTCAATTGCAGTGATGAGGTCAGGCCATAGAAATAAATCCCATCTGGCTGCAACATGCATGCTGCCAAGAATTTGCTTTTTGGGGAGAAACAGGCCAAAGGCAACTGCACAGCACTCTTCTGTGAGGGCAGCAGCCAAAAGATTAGAAAAAATATGACAAATAGGATGCAGGTTGAGCTGAGACCCCTAATCCAAAGACAGGAAATCAGTAATGAATCAAAAACCAGAAGAAGCAGCCAGAGCTCTGAACAATAACTGCAAACATCAGTTACTTATTGCAACTGCTGACTTGCTGTCAAATGTGTTCCTGATTACCATGGCACCAGCTTGCTCATTCAGTTGTTACTGAAAAAAAAATCTCCTCAGTTGGGAATAAGAAAATACATCTCTGTCAGGATATTGCACACTTATTTCTCCTCCTTGGCTCTTTGCTGTGCTTTTAGCTGCCCCTTATTTCCTCTTCATATTCTGTCTTCTACTGCCTTTGTTGTGTTCACAAGCTGAAAGTGCATCCAGCTGAGTCATGGGGAGCAAAACAAGAGTCTAATGTGCTGGACACAGATGTTTCTACAAAGAAGAAAGTTCAAAAGGAAGGACAGATACAACACTGAGAAAGGAAGGGGCACTTAGCAAAAGGGCAGTGCACTTCGTCATCTGACTATAGCACAACTTGGGGAGCAACATTGTGCCACAGTTCTGCTCAGCAAAAGGCAAATTCTGGTCCAGCCATTGCACAGCCTATTGGGAACCCATCGATTTTAGTGCTAGAAGAGGCCATCCTGTCCCGGACCATCTACAACACTGAAGCAGTTTTGCATCTCTGCTGCTCTGAGGAGGCCTCGGACTGGCAGCTTCAGGAGAAGGCAGCTGTGTTGCAGACCCTCAGTGATTTTGTGATACTCTGCCAGCGGCATCCTGCACAGATTCAGAGCTGACTGACCCTCAGTTCATGTCTTTCCAAAGGCTGCATCAAGCACAGGGTGGAGGCTTCCACTCCTGAGAGGCAAATTCTCCCATCCCCTGCTCTTACCTCACACATTTACTCTGCACCCAGCGGCAACATATTTCTGCTTCTAGACAGTTAGGAGACTGTAGAAGGTGGTACCATTTTTCTTGCTGGTAGTTTTGGATGCTGAAGGCTTTATTGTCTTGTACTTCCAGAGAGCTCAAACACCGCTAACACTTCATATGTTTGGCTTCGGAATAAATCCAGGGTTTAGAGATTTAAAAGCCTCACTGGCTACTGTCAGCCCCAAATGCATCAATCCCTAGAGCTTTGAAGTAAAGTTATAAAAAAATCTTTATATGACCAGGCTNCCCACTTCACAGGGCTCCATGATCTCTTCCCAGCTGTCAGAAAGGCAAGTGTTTATATTTTCATTCCTAAGAAAGAAATATAGTCCTTTTCCCATTCCCTAGACAAGCTGGCAAATATGTTTGCTGAACTCAAAACCAGGTGCACCAGCGAAGAGCATGCTGAAGCAACCAGTGGTATCTTCCCTGAGGTGTGAATTATTTGGTTTCCTCAAAGGGTAATCAGAGCTTGTCCAATGATTTACACAATCAGTTTGGAGACTATCTGTCCAAATTAATTTCAGTAGATTGCCTTGCTAACTGGAATTGATAAAAAAACAAAAAAAAAAAAAAAAAAAAAAAAAAAAAAAAAAAAAAAAAAAAAAAAAAAGAAAGAAAGAAAACAAAGAGAGGATCCAAGAGACACATGATCTGCTTGCTTCATACTTTACAAATGTATAAATGCTGGGCCCGGAATAAACACCATTGAGCAATACCCTAATTGGGCACAGATATCTGTAGGCAGGATCATCCTGAAAGCCCACGCTTCCTTGAAGAAAAGCCAAACATTCTTTTAAAGGTAAGGGCAGGAGAGGGAGACAACTTTGACCCATTACACCCTTTCCTCGTATACAACCTGTGCTGTGGCTCCAAGACCCTTCTGCAGTACCTCAGCTTCCCCAGGCGCATCTGCCAGCTGCAGCCCACTCTGCTTCTGGCTGCTTTACCCCCAGGTCCACTAGCCAGTGCAGCGAGAGCAGAGCGTGGGTCTGATACAGTTTTTTAGAGAGCACACCCACATTCCTGGGAATTGCAGAAACACCCACAGCTCTGACCAGGTCACACTCCCAGCCAGATAGAGCCTCTAGCCACATCCTGATGAAGTCCCTTGACTCAGGGAGCATGACATGCTATAAGTGTTTTCCCATAGCTGCACCTTCCCCTTAGCCCTGCTGTACTCCCAGAGCTCCAGTGTCACTCGGGTGGACTCAGGCACAGCTGTGGGTGGTTCACAGGCCAGTTCCCCATGCCCCGTCCTGGTGACCCCTTGAATTGGGTTAATCCATGATGATCTTTAAGGTTGCTTCCAACCCAAACCGTTCTATGATCTGCTGTAAGGGGACACAGTCTTCTGCACGTTGCCACTTCCTATCACTTCTCCACATGGCCATCACAAAGTTAATCCTCCATTACCACACTAAAGTAAGTTCTGCTTTGTGCAATCCTCATGCATTTTGTGGTTCAGGGGCTTGCACTCAAGTTCAGTTACTGAACCCTCTGTTTTCTCATCTGTCAGAGACATCAAAAAACAGATGCACCATACAGAGAGACTGCTTGTCCCTCAGAGCAGCCTCCTGAATTTCTATGGCAGGGCTGTGCACCCCAAGCAGGCTAAAGTAGTGCTTTAGCCTTGGCTGGTGGAATTGGAACAAGGAATAAGCAGATCGGAGCAGAGTAGGGTCTATGTTAATTTAGGGATGTGGCAGGGGAGCAGATGAGGAGGGGATGGAATCTGGGGAACAAGGGACTGCTCCTACACCAGAGTGCAGCCTGCCCCGAGACACCTTCAGAAAGAAGCCTTCCTCAGGTGCAGGATGCCACTCGGGACAGCTAAGCTGTGTCCGGCAGGCTTCCAGGCCACTTGGCCCTTTCACAGACCTTCTCTGCCCTCTAGTGGTTTTAGGGGAATTGAGCGAGAGGACAAGCCCTGGAAGAGCCTCTACCTTCTCAGCAGGCAGACTGGCAGCTGCTCTATGGTACTGGCAGCAAGTAAAGCAAAGCAAGCTGCTTTGGCAGGGTGGGACAGCCCTCTGGGTGGGACATAGGTTGAACCAACACCTGAGGACTTGGGGAGCAGAGGCACATGTTGCTCTGCCAGCAGTGAGGAAAGAGGGAGTAAGGCTCTTTCTCACCACCTTGACCTCTCTTTCCAAAGAGACCTGTGAGCCCTTGCTCTGAGTGGTCACTGTGCTGCTGGGATAGTGTGGAGAGAGATACCTGAACCTGGAGCTTTAAAGATTTTGTGCTTCCCTTTGAGATCCAGTATACTTCAAAGATTCTTGGTACACAGCTTAACACCTGTCTCATAGGGAAACTGCAGGCTGAGAAAGCACCTTCTTTCCAGTTGAAGCACAACTGTACTGAACCCTCACACATCAGAGACTGAACTGTGCCACAAAGGCAGTCTCAAGCCTGCAATAAGAAGGATTTACTGCAGGCAAAGAGCAAAAGCCTCTCGTTTTCCATTAAACAAAATAAGCTTTCTTAACAAGGGAGAAATTTCACTGGAGTTGTGGGTGCTCTTTGCTGGGAGCTCTGGCCACAATGGCAGAACATGTTCCACCAGAGTGCTGTGAGGTGGTGGCATTAACCTGGCCTCAGGCTCCTGCAAGCCACCTCCTGGTCGTGTGCCATCACACTCTGTCCTGCAGGATCCACCCGACCCCTTCCTTCACTGCCACCCTCCTGTGTAGTCTGCATCAGACTGCAATTTATGAATCTGTGCTCCATCTCTGCTGTTTGTAAGCCAATAAACTCATAACCACAGCTGGGGCCACTGCTTGTTAAACCCCGATTTATACAGATATCTAGCAGTCTGTGCTCAAATTCCATCAGTACCACCACACAGCAGCACCAGCAGCGCAATTTGTTTGCATTGCCAGAGTAAAACCAAGGTGTTTCTGTGCCAGACGCTGCATATGCATATAAGGTATCGGCAAAGAACTGCCAATTAAATAAGGTCATTTGGGGAGCCCATGCCACAAACTAAATACTTCCAGATCAATCAAGTGCTCTGAACCATTTCTGAGTGAGTCCTTATGGGAAACATACAATCTGTAAGATATAAGTCTGGTAGAAAGTCTGCCCATCTCTCCACACCAGAAAATACAACAGAGGCAGATGTTAAACCAGTGTCTTGCCAACACAAGTCTTCCCAAATCCAAAATAACGACAGGGGAATGACAGGAATCCCAGTGTTGAACCTGTAAATGGGTATTTCAGCAAGCACAGGCCCCCAGAGTGGCATGACCAAAGGCATCACTTACCAGTCCAGCACAGGGAACTTGCCTCTGGTCTCCCATGGACAGCTGTGTCCTGCAGGGGTTTTCTCAGAGGATCAGAGCACGACCTTGGAACCTGACAGCTTTAAAGACTTTGTATTTCCCTCCTTGGCCCTGCAAATTTGAAAGGTCCCCAATACACAGCTTAATACTCACAGGGAAAGTGCAAGCTAAGAAAGCTCTGCCCTGCAGGACATGCCCCAGGGATCAATGTGCTCAGCCTTCTCCCCCAATCCCTCCCCCCCCACCACTGTGACTTTTGGTGGGATGAAGAAGCTGTGCTGAATTGACATGGAGCTAGTTGTTGTGTAACAAGCTGAATGCTGAATAATGACAGATCTTATTGAAAGATCATCACCCTGTCAGAGGCTTTGAAGTACCCAAACCAGCCACTTTCAGCCTTAATTTATTTGTGTTGCTACCCCTCCTCCTCCCCCAATGTATCGTAGAATCATAGAATGGTCGGAGTTGGAAAGGACCTTGAAGATCATCATGTTCCAACCCCCCTGCCATGGGCAGGGACACGTCCCATTAGACCAGGTTGCTCGAAGCCCTATCAAGCCTGGCCTTAAATACTTCCTGAATATAGTAAATTCAGTCTTATTTCAGAATCACTTCCACAGGATGGCTTGGGGAACAGATTGGAGTATCTGAAGGTTCACACAGTTTACAATCAGACAGCCACGAGTCACCATGTAGGTACCCAGGAGGGACAAAAGAAGTCCTGAACACCCACTGTTTTGCCAAACACAGCAGAAATCTCACAAGAAAAAAAGCAAGATAGAGTCGCGATGTATTAGGACTGCACTGGCAGCAGCCCATACACTAGACTCTGTGACCACAAACTGCCTTGGTTTTCTGAAATTCTGATTTAAAGCAAATGTAATTCCAAATGGAGAGAGAGACAGCCTCCCCATTGCTCCTGCCAGCCCTGCTCTTCCCACCTCAGTCTGAACTTTCCCCCATTAGGCTTTTCCTAGGGCATCCTTGCCTTATTCTGCACAGAAAAACTGTGACTCCATCACACATGACACATGATTTAAGGTTCACAGCTGCTGCAGAGGAAAGGATTGGAATACAGGACAGAGCAGGGCAGAGAAGTAGGCAGCTTCAAAGCGCATAGTGATGTAAAGCAAGAAAGAGAAAAGCCACCCCCAGGAGGAGTCCCCGCCTGCTCCATGCAAAGGTGACCCAGTCTCAGGCTGCGGCTGAGGCACTCAGTTCTTTGATCTCCAGAGCACATTTGAATTTGAGGGGGTGGGGATGCCCCTGGAACTGCTGCAAGCAGCATTTGAGACGTGTCCCGCTACCTGTGAAGCAAAGGAGAAGCTGCTGTTATCAACTGTGAGATTATCTCTTGGTTTCCTGGAGGGGTGACAGTGTGAGTCATTCAGCAGTGGGAGGGTGGTTTCTTCATGTGCTTATTGGAGCAACCAAAACATGTGGGCAGGGTAAAAACAATGCAGATGCAGGTGATTATGGGGGCAGGTAGAATCACCAGAAGGATAGTATTTTTCCTACTTATTTAGGTATGTATAACATTCATCACATCAGCATGCAGAACTGCTTGCACCACTCTCCTCTCCTGCGCTAGGGCTGACACAGTGCCTGTATCCCAGAGTTCTGGGCCATTTGATCTGCTCCATGCCATGCTGCCCTGCATCAGCATTTCCACTCTGCCTCCACACATAGTTATTGCCCTTTCTTTCTGTCTACCACCCAGGAATACCCCTCCATATGCTCCAGGGACTTCACCCGATAGCTCTTTGCAGCCTTCAGCCCAAAGAAGGGTGAATAGGTGAGGTTTCTTACATCAACTGCCACTTCGGACAGTGAGGTTACAAGCTCTGGGCAGGCAGGCAGTGCCATCCAGATGAGCTGCTGGCTTGCTTGAGGGGGCAACATTCTCCCATGCTCTTGATGACAGCCCTTGCTCAGCCAGCAGAACAAACAGCAGAGGGACTGGCATCACCTGACACATGCCCCTTTGGAGAGCAGGGTGAGAAACAGCTGCAGGAACTGACTCATGCCTGCTGGTACATCTCTCCTCCACATTCTCGCTGTCCTGGGGCACAGCTCTGTTCAGTGGTGGGCTGCACCCAGGTGTACAAGGTACAGTTCCCACATGGGGAGAGAAGAGAGCCGTATCTCCTTTCAGTCTCAGCTTTCCCCACTTGCTCCTCCACACACCCACAGACAAGGGCTGCCTCATCATCTCCTCCTCACTGTGACTGCTGGAGACTAAGCATTGGGAAGAGCGAAGCTCTTTCCCAGGACAGCCCACTAGCTGCAATTGGTAGGCACAGATCTTTACGCTACTCAAGGTATCAACACACCTCTCACACCACCCAAAATAAAACCATACACATGGTAATAAAGCCCAAGCAACGCAAGGGCTAACAAGGGCTATGTTCCATTGCACCAGCCACCCTCACCCCTCCTCTGCATACCCACTGCCTATGCACCAGGCTGAGGGGCAGCATTTTCAACAGAAGCAACACTAGCAGAATTACCATTCTACAAATAAACACACTAAGATCAGAAACATGATGTAAGACCTCCAAGAATATTCTTCTCCTAACAGAGTTCCAGCTAGCACAAAGGTCTTGAGGCTTTGGGGGTGATTTTGCAAAGGATTTAAAAACCAACTCCCTTTACCAGCCATCATGAGAAAGTAAGCCATCAACATGGTTTTCAAATGAGTACTTGAAAGAACAGTCTCCTGATAGCTGGGAAATAGAAATATCATGTTGTCTGAAACCTGGTGAAAAATATGCATCCTTCAGAAGAAGACTGAATGAGTAAGCCTGGGCAGCTGCAATGCTTTTGCCTAAAAGGAAATTTAGAGGAGGACATAAAGCTTGGAAAAGAAAGATGGTATTTCTCCCACTTCATTAAAAGCAGCTCATCTCATACATGAAAAACAAAAACTCTGAGACAAAACTCCCCGATTATCACACCTCAAAAGTGGTGCAAAATACTTCAGCGTGGATGACAACCTGAGGCGTTACAGCATGGGGGGAGCACTGCAAAGAAGGAGGTATGAGCCTTCCTTACTCAAAACCTTTTAAAACCCTCTCCAGAAATATACAAAAGGAGGACTCCTATCCCACCTTCCAGCCTCACTTAACAACCCTGGACAAGCACAGTTTACATAGGCACTGCAGCAGGAGGCCCTCACTCTGGGCACGGCTTTGAGATCTCCAGCAGGAAGATGCTCAGCTCTTGACAGTCAAACAAACCAGGGGGGAGTACATGATACTTACAAAGAAAATTAAAATAAGTGATGGAGAGGTGATGGAGATGCATTTCTGTGCTGAGACACAGCAGGGCAAGAAGACAAGGTGTGGAGTGACAAAGGCTCCTTTATGCAGGGGCTGCTGCCAGCTGACTCTGGAGCAACAGTATACATTCATTTCTTCTGAAGCCTGCTGCTGCTCCATTTACTGTGCAGGTTACCAGATTACAGAGATGTCCTGGGTAAGAGCAGAGAGCCCTGGGTCAGCACTGATCTTCAGAGCAGGAAGGAAAACCAAGTGGGTAGAGCTGCTCTCCCTCAGCAAGAGCATGGAACCAGCATGTTGGTGGTGGAAAAGGCGTTGTTTTCTTTTATGTCTACTGGAAATACCTACTGGTAGTACTTTATCTGACCAGATCAACTTTCAGAGGGGAAGCATTTGTACTATGCTACTTCTGATCAAACACAGCCTGAGAGAATTTGAATCAAACTGTCTAGAGATGTCCCCCAACACCACTCCTAGGCTCAATCTCATACCAGGCAGAGCACCCAACCCAGCCTTGGGGCAGCAATCATTCCATACTGTAAAAGACTGTAGAGGCTCTCTCCCTCCCTTACCTCACACAGCAGCATCCACAGCCAGCTCCATCCAGTACCTGAAGTTGCTCCACTCCAGTATATCCCATTCTGCACCAGTGGGTTTACAGCAGGAGAGCTGGGAACACTTCAGTTGAGGTGCCTATATTATGGGGCAGCTTCACACACATCTGTTTAGTCACTCAGCCTTTATATGTCAGGCAGCAACCTGAGGGAAAGCCAGTGCTCAGAGGTGCAGGAAGGGAGCACAGATCTGGTCAGGTAAAATCATCAAGGCTGATTTCACAGGCGGTTTCCTTTCTTGTAAACACTTTTTGATCCCTGTACAACTGATGGTTAGCCGAGTCTCACTCTCTCTCCTTTGACTGCATTTTCCTGTGTGAATAACACATGCAGGATTTAAGGTTCACATTTTGGTTAATAATCACAGAAGACTATTTTTGTGACTGCAGTCCTGAGGGCTTCAGAGGCCCCCACATGAGGGCTTGTGCATACAGGGAGCTGTGTATTAGCCAAGGTCACAAAGGCGCACGGCTTTCATCATTTTTGCTGCTAGGCAGTATAGACAAGACTTGAGATTTTAAGAGACAAGGTACACAGCTCATTCTGCAGTCCAGGTATTGGTGACATAAGAAGGAAGTGTAACAATCCTTATTGAGTGGGATTTTGCTGCCTTCAGAGTCCATCCAGCCTGTGTATCACCAGCTGTCCCAAAGAACCAGCAGAGATGGGGTTCTAAGGAGTTACACTGAGGATGAGATCACCACACCAGCTCCTGTATCAGACTGAGGGCCCTCCAGCTTCTATCCACTCTCTAGTAATACTCACTGACAGATATTTGGTGGTTATTAGGAACCCAAGCTCCTCCTTTTGAAGTATTTTCTCATCTACCAGGGCGTAATCAGCACAAAATCAGGCCACGTTCAAATGCAGACAGCAAAACTCAAACTGGCAGGAATGCCCCAGGTCTAAAGAGGAGCATTATGTCACAGTTCAAAGCACAAAGAATATCACACAGCCTTACCTCCCAGCCAGCACAGTACAACCAAACTGATCCCAGCTCACCTTTACCCTGTTTTAAGTAATTTCCCCAATCAGGGCAATTAACTTCTGGCTGAACCTTGTTCTCCACAGAGGTGTGAGGATGCCTCAAATCAGAATTCCTCAGGTTAATCACTGTGCAAATAAGGTGGTTTATTTTTCACCTAGATTAGGCTGTTTTCCAGCAGTGGATCTCAAGCCTTCCTACAGTAAGGAAAAAAACTTTCTATATTTTTCCCTAAGAACAGTAGTTATGAGCCAGAATTTAACTTTTTCTCAGCAATTCCTTAAACAGTATGATTTAAGTTCCAGGCTCACTACATGGTAGATGCTGCAGAAGTTGGATAAGAGGTAGGAGGAATGAAAGCCTTTGGTCACTGTTCCTCTGTCTGTCTGTTCTGGTGCAAAGACTTTTCTTTTGCCTGTCACTGTTGATCCACAAGGAGTTGCTTGCCCAGAAAAATCCTAGAGAATCTCCATGTTCACTCCATCCAAGAAAGTGTTTTTCATAGAATCATAGAATGGTTAGAGTTGGAAGGGACCTTAAAGATCAACAAGTTCCAACCTTCCTCCCATGGGCCGGGACACCTCCCACTACACCAGGTTGCTCAAAGCCCCATCCAGCCTGGCCTTGAACACTTCCAGGGATGGAACATCCACAACTCCTCTGAGCAACCTGTTCCAGTGCCTCACCACCCTCACAGGGAAGAATTTTTTCCTGATATCCAATCTAAATCTCCCCTCTTCCAGTTTAAAACCATTACCTCTTGTCCTGTCACTACACTTCCTGACAAAGAGTCCCTCTCCTGCTCTCCTGTAGGCTCCCTTCAGATACTTGAAGGCTGCTAGAAGGTCTCCCCAGAGCTTTCTCTTCTCCAGGCTGAACAGCCCCAGCTCCCTCGGCCTGTCCTCGTAGGAGAAGTGCTCCATCCCTCTGATCATCTTCATGGCCCTCCACTGGACCTGTTCCAACAGGAACCATTTTTGTATCATACCAGAGGGCTGCAGCAACCCTTGAGCTGGGGTTTCCAGTAACAAATGATTCAGTAGCAGTTGTGCACCCAGGTGTAGGTCACCTTCCATTCTCTGTTCTGCTATTACTTGCCTAGTCCCACATTTTTGCAGGGGGAATTTGATCCGTCACATCAATGATCTGGAGGTCCTCTAAGAAATTTAAAATGCCTTTAGGTATCTTTTTGCTGTCTGTTTAGAAATAGTCCAAACCCCTTAAGAATTGCAGATCCAGTTTGAAATTAAAAGCACCCGCAACCCAAGCCTGCAGACAATAAAGCACTTCCAGATGACATTTGTGAACCATTCAAACTACAGAGACAGCTTCAACTCTTCTCTGTTGACTGGGGTGGGATTGGACCCTGCTAAGTTTCCCAGTATTCTCACAGGTGTGATGTTAGATCTTTGGTCATTGCTACAGTTACTGTCACATGTTTCTGGTACGTTTCCAGTCTCTGGAATTTCCCTCTCTTCCAAGGATAGCATACATTTTCCCTCTCTTCCAAGTTAGCACACATTTTCCCACACAGCTCGCTCCGACTCTTAAATATGAGTTGCTAGGCCAGGACAGAAATCAACAAACAACTTCTTATTACGGAGGGAGTTATTTCTCCTCCCACTTCTTTCCACTTCTCACACCAAGTCCTGCTCACCTAAATAATATAGTATTTTCCAAGCCTATGACAGTTTTGTTACAAATGCTTGACTTCATTCAGAACATTTTTCACATGCTTAGCAATGAGGACAGCAGTGACCCATCTCTTGGTAAGGACATCTCAGTTAAACAGGTTATCAACGGCAGAGGAAGAGCAAAGAAAGGCTGCAAACTACATCCAGTGAAGAGGTATTGTGGGATGCCTCTTCTGCACATTCAGGCCCTTTGCTTTCACATTGCTGATGAGCCAACCTAAAGTTTTTGGTTTGCTACAATTCATATCACGGTAAACCTACACTGGTCCCAGAAGAACTCTGTGGCAAATCTTCAAAAGAACTGGGAAAGCTCCAGTCCCAAAGAGGTTTAATGCAATCTTGTTTCTAAAACTGCAGTGCTACAGCTGGAAGTGACACTGTCTAGCTGGCAAATAGTCTCAATAACACGGTACTGTCAAAGCCGTGTCTAACTTTTTTGGACTCAGTGAAATGCTTATTTGGATCTTAATCTACTTTTGAGTTCCCTGAGGACTTTACTTTTAAGATTACCCTGAACTCAACTACCCACTTAACATTTTCAAAACAATTCAGGTATGGTTTTGGTAAAATCCACTTTGTCACAGTCACATTTGGTATCTTCATCCAGAAATCCAGAAGTCACATATTATCAGGTCTGCAAATTTATGTCTAAGGCAGGGTGTTAATTTAAATTGTGCCCTTTAAAGATCCCTGCCCCAGTCTTCAAGGTCTCCTTCTATTTTATCGCAGCAGTTCATAAGCTGTCCTGACTTCAGCTCCTTCCCTGCAGAACGTTTCCTAGGAGCACTCATCCAGCCATAGCTGGGAAGCACAGGAGGAAGAGCAAAGCAGACTATCTCTCAGGCAACCAGCCTGACATCCCTACTCCCCCTCATGAATACCCTTTGAGGCTCCCATGACTCCATCAGAAAATCAAGATGGTGACAATTCTTTGAAGGAGCAGAGGATCAAGACTGCCTCCAGAAATATGCGAAACTTCACTGGCTGTCCTATCTCTGTCCTCAGTAACCTCTGCTTCCTGCCCAAGGTAGCTCAATTTCCTGTAGCTATGTTTACACTAAGTAAAAAGGAAACATTTTCTGTTTGTATCTGCTGTTCTAATAAGCCCCGATCTGTTTATCACCATCACCACTCTTACACTCCCTTCCAGGTGGCAGAAAGTCGTCACAGGAGATGGCCCCCTGCAAGCACCTACGGGTGGAACAAGCCTGTCACCCTAAAGGTGTCCAGAATGGTGAGAAGCTGTTCAGCCCCCGCCTGTATATGCTCTCTTCTTCCCTGGCTGCTGGAAAAGTCTTCCTGCTTGAAAGCATCACCCTGGGTGCAGAGAAAGTTCACAGAGGAAGGACAATTCTAGCTTGGGGCTGACTTGGGACCTTGTGTTGAGCCATAGGATAAGGTTGGAAGTGCCCTGTGGAGAGCCCCTGTCCAGCCTCCAGCACCAGGCAGGTCTAACAAGTAGGGCTCTGCATGGAGCCAGAGTCTCTTCCTAGGGGTTGTCCTCCTGAGCAGAGAATGCACATTCAAGCAAAGCCCTCATCCTGTAGCCACAAGGCATCACCAGGCCACTGTCTCCCAGCCGCAGGGCAAGCCTCATTTCTGGGATTAAACCCATGGCAAGCCTGCCAGACAGACAGACTAGTGCTATACCTTCTCAGGCCCCCAGGGACCTGCAACCCACCCAAGGCTAAAACTAGAAATCTCAGGGAAGAAGGTCTCCTTGCAGCACAGACCATTAGCACTTCATGTAACTGCTACCACCAAGCACCATGGAAAATTTTGAGCATCACCACCCATGCATGAGGGAGGACAGTGTGGGTGGTCACCCTGGCCTTGCAGGAGACACAAGACCTCTCCAAAGTGGGCAATATTCCATTCTGCAGCAACATGGGGGGAGCCCAGCACATGCTTTCCAGGTGGCACTGCCAGCCCAAGCATTCACCTGGCCACAGAGAATGAGCACTGCTGTGGGTGAGCAGCTGGCTCAACAGCGAAGACAAAGAAGTTTCTAAAAGGTCCTCAACTCAGCAGGTCATGATACCAGAACACCCAGGCCATGGAAGACTCCACTGTCCTTCATGGAAAGAAAGGGCCTTATCTCCCTCCGAGCCCTCACCACCACCAGATGGGATTCACACATCCCAGTAGAAGAGTCATTTGTAGAATACAAATATTTATGAAGCACCTGTGGGCCTTGCTGTCTGCAGGCTGTCTCACCACTCTCTCATAATGCTGCATTGCCCTGGCAGGTAAGGATGCTAACATCACAAACCACAACTATTCCTGGCAGCACCGCATGGCAGAATCAACAAACATAGACAGGACACAGGGACATGGGCTTAGCTGAGTGTGACTGGTTCATGTGCCAGGGAGCTGGAGCCTGGAGCTGCCCTAACTACAGCTGGGACCTGTTGTTCAACTTTCCTTGTGCCACCAAATATCTTTTTCACATGGCTGGAAGATCTGTGGCTTCATTCAGCACAGAGACTCCTGCTAATGTCTGTCCAAGTCCTTATCTTCCCCCCAAGCCCCTTGTTTCAGCTTTCTCCTTTACTGCAGGGTTAGCTTGCCCCATCTCCGCCCGCCCCCCCCTTCCCCCTCCTGTCCGCTCCCCCTC
>VZRU01009560.1:34538-73324 GCA_013398155.1 Pedionomus torquatus | reverse complement strand
GACTGTACACAAAGAATCAGTTCAGACCAGTGTCCCTAAGATAACAGGTTCTGAGACCATACAGATTGTATCTGTGAGTCTAATTTCCTTATGAAGTGAAAGGATGATCTCTGCTCATCCAAGCAGAGTTTGAGGGGCCCCAATATAGAATATAGTTCCCCCCTTCTGTGTTGTTAACCCCCATAAAAGTCCTTACCCAGCTCCCTCCAGGCAAGGAGTTCAGGGCATTTCCTACTCCCCAGCACTTGTTATGGTACCCATGTTTCTTAATCTCCCAAACACATCTCCTGGTTGCTCACACAAGTCACTTCACTGCCAGGTCCTGAAATCTTGCAAACACAACCATTGCGATGTTCATCTTCTTCAGCTTCCAGGTCCCATCTCATGCCAGCAAAGCAAAATTCTTAGGCAAAAGAGAAAGATGCTATAACCTTGCTTAAAAGGTACCTGAAGTATTTTTACAGACCAGCTCTTCTCTTCCTGCAGCACTGAAGTGTAGCCATCTCTGGGCCAGATAAACAGCCCACACAATATTAGGTACTCTGCCTCTTATTTCCCTCAGCAACAGTGCTAATTTTGGGGCATTTGTAACTCTCTGCACATGCTTCATGTCCCAGTACAAGAAGAGTAGAATGCATGAGAAGTTCCCAGGCACAAGTTGTTCCCAGGCTTGCAGCCTGTCCTGCACTCTTCAGCTTCACCCAACCAGTCTTTCATAGAAAACAACAACTCCTTACGCCATCATTTTCTCCCCTTTCACCACCAGTCAGGTACTCTCTTCTGCCTGGGCATGGAACCATGTGCCATGCAAGCTACATGGAGAGAAGTTGCCTTGAGAGATGTTGTATCAGCTTTAGGCACAGCAGTAGATGAAAAATAGTTCCAATTCAGACATTCACTCATGTGCATACATGCTCAATTGGCTGCCACCTGCCAACATTCACAAGTTAAGCTATTTTTCACTTACTACAGTCACTGCCATCTCCAGTCAAGCTCACACACCTCTCATCTTTAGCATTAGCAGCTACTTATTCCAATGTCTTAAGTATTAAGTATCTTCCTTGAAGAGAACTTAAAAATAGAGTACATCCTAGATTTGAGTTCATGCAAACATTAACAACAGTGAAGGAAAAAAAAAAAAAAAAAAAAAAAAAAAAAAAAAAAAGGGTAACATGAAAAATGTGAGTCATCACAGGTTGCTAAGAGGACCTCAGTAACACCTGTAGATGTGCACACATACACCCTATGATGCTACTGTACATCAAAGTGTACTACATGCTGACAAGAAAGATATACATCATCAAACCAGATAACGATAAGAGTCATACTTCACCTGGAAAGGCATCAAAAAACACAACCAGAAATAAAGAGCCAAGAACAATACAATGCAGAGTGCAAACCACAGCTACAGATTTCAGTCACCAGCAAAGGCTGCTTGGGAAAATACTGCCTGGGAATCAAACGTGTTGCTCTGGGTGATAAAGGATTAACTACTCCCAGCTCCAAAGTTTTCAAATTTCAAAGAGAGAACTGGCTATGATGAAGAAGGCCTGGCAACAAGTAAAACAGAAGTGAATTGGTTTCTCGTGTTTTTATACCCACGGTCTCAAATTCCTGTATGTCCCTGATGTGAAAGAGCTTGGTCTTAAAATGTGTGGACAGGGCATTTCCAGGACATAAAGCCAGGAAAAAAAAAGGGGCAACAAGACCCTATGCAACGGCTGGGAAACTTACTTTCTAGCAGGGCTCCACGAGGCAGCGTTCTACTTGGCCGGGGCCATCTTCCCACTCTGCATCTCAGGCAGCTGCTGCAGCTGTTTTGGGTGTCACACTGAACAAGTGCCTCTGACACATGGGGCACACAGCAGGCAGGCTTCGTGGCCCTCTGCTGCGGGTGCTTGGCATGAGCCTGTGGCAGGAGAGTAAGAAAGCCCAGAGTTACTTGCGCACTGCCCCATGCTTGGTGGCTCTCTCACACTCTTGTCAGGGAGGCAGCAGGTCTGAAAGCCTTCTGTCCTTGGGAGAGATGAGGCTCACCCACTGCTTACTGGCTGCTATGCACTGTTAGACTTCTATAGACTCTCTCCTTAAATTCCTCATAAAACTTCATATTGTGTGTGTGTTCAACATTTCTTACCTGACTTTGTGTGTTCAACATTTCTTACCTGCTTTTCAGAGGAGGTCAGGTGGGAACCTGTACCATTCTCAGGGAGGTACTGAGCCTCTAGACTTTGTGAGGAAGGCAGGGAAAGGAGTCCCAGGGGGAGCTGGGTGTCAGGCTATGGCACAAGGACAAGTCTCGGGGGTGACAGGGACCATGCTGGGGCAGCAGAAATGCATCAGTGGCTGGGGGCAGGGTCTCAGCTAAGTGGCCCTGGGGAGCACTGTGGGGAAACCTTTTTTATTTCTGTTTTGTTCTCCCTCCTGGCTCTGTGTTTTCTCTTACTGAAAAGAGGCACTTAGTTTCTAGTCAGGCTTTCCTTTCCAGCTGCTAGCTCAGTGTTCAAACCAACCGTTTCATTTTTAACAGACATCAGACTCCTGGCAAATCCTCAACACGCATTCAAAGACTTGGTTCAACCTAATTCCAGCAGCTCAAGTAGCTCCAGTCAGAAACATGAAACGAATGAAGTTCTTCATGGAAGTCCTCCAGGCCTTCTGGTTTTAAGCTTGATATTAGTGAATGAGCTATCACTGGAAATAAAAGTATTACATCATTGTTATAATATGATTATACTCCATTTCCTTCCACATGTAAAACCAAAACTCTTCAAGTGTTCTGACTAAATCACTGACAGTTTTATCTGCTCCATGGCTGGTTGCAATATGTGTTATGTTTGGGTTTGCTCCATTTAAGGGGCGGGAAAAATCTGTCTGTAGATATAGGCAGGCCTTATTAATTGCTATCTATCTTCCCACACAAGCTGCAGCTGGTCATTTGTAATGTCCCAGCCACAGCCACCTTCTCACATCACTCTCTACAGCTACCTGAAAGTAGGTTGTAGTGAGATGGGGGTTAGTCTCACAGGTAACGAGCTATAGGACAAGAGAAAATGGCATGAAGTTGTGCCGGGGACATTCAGACTGGATATTAGGAAAAAAATTCTTCACAGAAAGGGTTATCAAACATTGAACCAGGCTGTCCAGGAAAATGGCTGAATTGCTACCCCTCCAGGTATTTAAAAGACGGGTAGATGTAGTGCTTAGGGACACAGTTTAGTGGTGGCTTTGGCAGTGGTAGGTTGATGGTTGGACTTGATGGTCCCTAAATCTTTTACTGTACCTGCCTCTCCCCCTCCACAGCCATTTCCAGATCTTTCTGTGCACTGCCTGCCCTCCCAGGATGAACACCAGGCATTTCTCCATTGCACTCAAAACCACAGCCCCAGAAAAGGTCTCAGAGCTCAAGAATCATAAATGGTTGTATATTAACACCTTTCTTCTTATTAACACCTTTCCTGTGTTAATAAGAGCTGTGTCGGCACTTCCCAAACCTTTCAAGCATTACTCAATGCAGGGCATCAGGTGCTGGTGCCCAGGCAGGTGTCTGTGAGGAGAGCTCCAGGCTGCCCCACTCTGGATGCAGCCAGTTCTGGACACCTCAATAATGGACCCACTGCTGGCAAAGCTGGTGACGTCTCCCCAAAAATGTGTTTAGGAAAGGGGAAAATGGTGCCCAGAAGTGAAAAGCAAGGGGGGAGAGTGTGATAAACAGCCATGTCACAGTGCAGAGGGAGAAGAAGAAGGAAAGAGGGAGGTGTCTCCAGGCTCTGGAACTGGGATCCCCAACAACCCTGGGGAGAGCACATAGGAGTGGGATTATCCAGAATGACTGCAGCCTGTGGAAGGGGAAGAGCAAGAGGATGGAAGAAAGGCATAGAGGAGCTGTTATAGACTAACAGCAGCCCCCCATTCCACATCATCCTGTACTCCCAGGAGGGGAGAGGTAGAGGAGTTGGGAGTGAAGGTGTGAAGTTGAGCCCAGGAAAGAAGGGGATGGGGCAGAGGGGGTGGATCAGACAGGGAGCAGAAGTGCTGTTTTGTCTTTATTTCATAGAATCGTTATGATTGGAAAAGATCTTTAAGATCATCAAGTCCAGCTGTTAACCTAGCACTGCCAAGTTAGGACTAAACCATGTCCCTCAAATGATAACAACTGACCATTCTACTTCCAGCTCTATTTGGCCACCCCTGCTAGTAAAGCAGCTGAATCTTGGCTGATAGCCACTTGGCAGTTGGACTGCAGGCAAATACTTTGAAATGGTGGCAAACTGCATCTGCATCACATTTAAGCCAATTCCTCAAATTTTTCACTGTCCAAATCTCTTCTAATTGACAATAAGCTAATTTCCCCAAGTTGGGCCTGTTTTAGCCATGACAGTAATTGGTAAGTGATCTCCTTGTCCTTATCTCCACCATGAGCCGTTCCATCTTATGTTCTTCCCCATTCTGTTGGGGAGGTGGAATGAGAGTGCAGGTATTGGGCAGAGGGCCAGAGTCAAGCCACCACAAGTACGAAGTATTATTTAAATTTGAAGTATTGTGTGTAGTAGTCATCTAGCAAGCTTAAAATGTGTCACTTCCATTGCATATTCCAGGTGAAAGACTGAGTACTTTCAAAAAGCTCAGCCTTGGTAGCCCTGGGGAGATAGTCCACCAGCCCTGTTCAGCACATAGAGATGTTAAGAATGGAAAAAAGGAGTGCTTTCATCCATGTCTCCAGTGGAAACACATTTGTGGTACCGACAGGACTGTTGGAGACCACAACTCTGCGCAGCGGCATGGGAAAGGAGGAATTCCCAACAGACACATTGTCCTGCTGACTGGGCAGCCCCATAGAAGGCTTGGGATTTCAACAGGACTTCACCACCTACCTTCTCCCTTTACACTCATCAGGAGAGCACAAAGGTACTTCAGGTTCACATTTCTGTGTTTAGTGTGCTCTTCAAGACCACAGGAAATAGCACATTTTAAAAGTAGGACTACGGGGGGTAGCATTATTTTTTTCTTTTTTTCTTTTTTTCACAGAGGAAATTAGAAGTAAAGAATGAGAACAGTAAAAGCAGTTAAAGAAAGACTGAATTTCTAAACCAGTTATGTGGTGCATATTGCTAACAGGCAATTCAGTGGTTCTGCAAGAGGTTTTCACACCCTAAGAGCAAAAGCAAAGTGTTCATCAGTGGTACCAGGCATGCAAAGGGCACAAATCAGCAGAAAACAGTCACATGAAAATGAAGGAGAGCAACTTGATCACCAGTAAAACTTCCCAAGGAAGCTATACACAAAGAAGCAACACTTGCTGTCTAAGTGAGGTCCCTGGAGAGTTAACGATTTAAGACAAAAAATATTTGTTTCTTTTCTCTAGATTGCATCCCTCGCTCTTACGACCTTAATCTCTCTCTCCAGAGGGCTCAGTTTGCTGATTCAATCTTGCAGCGGGCTTTTGGAGGGGGGAGACTCACCTCTGTCATCATTTCCTTATGCACTTTTGATGAGATGCTGGTCATAAGCCCAATATGAGCACTGTGAAGAAATTAGCAGACTTTTCGTCACAGTGTCCTATGAAGTTAGGTGCTACTCATGGTTTACAGGCAATGAGCCTGTAACAGAGAAACGAAAGCACTACTACCAAGTGCCAACTTTAGGATAATTTTTTTTCTAAGAATTCAGAGGCTGTACAGCTTTTGGTGTGATCTGCAGCCAACCTCAACAGGTCCAAACACTGGTCTTGAGCATGGCAGCCTTGAAGTCTGCCACCATGTCCCTGTGTTCTCTTATTTTGTCCCCACAGTGTATCTTCCACCTCCCTCCAGCAACAGGGATGGATTTTAGTTTACTCGTTTGCCTGCATGAAGACACAGGATGAGGTTGGGGGGAACAATTCTGCATGAAATAGAGGTTAGACCTTTCAGACCAAGGTCCTGCAGGAGAGAGGAGTCAGTGCGTGGAGACAGAAGCTCCCATCAGCCGGTGCCACCTGAGGTCATCACCAGCCTTCATCAAAGAGCTTGGTGCAGTTGGTGGCCTGTTCCCTGCCAGGATAGGCTTGCCCCTGACCCTCAGTGCAATACCCCAAGCCTGTTTTCAGGTTCTCTCCTCAACCTGTCTGAAGAACTAACAAGTACAAATTACAAAACCCACAGAAATTATAAGGCCCCCAGGAAGCATTTTGCTACAGCCTGCACCTAGAAGCCTTTCTAATTATTTCTCCTAATTGAAGAAGAAGTGAGGGGGAGTTCTGTGGCATGGTTTTCCTTGGCATCCTAAGCAGACTTTATGCTAGCTGTATCGATGCCACAACTATGTATGTCGGGGAGGGCACTGAGGATGGGCTCCCCTGGGCCTGTATCCAAGGATGGAGAACATGCCTGTATCTTTCCCATCCTATGTGTACTCTGGGAGTGGGGACCACTCAGAACAGAAAGCTACGTTATCATCAAAATGAAAGTCACACATCTCAAGGCCCAGTGCACTGCACTGGTACTTCTTTTGCATTACTGCATGGACAGTGCTTTCAGGTCTGAGACATCTTTATTTTGTGACTGAGAGGGCACTAGATTCAGTGACTACATGGATGCATAGACTGACAGATGGATCACACCATAACTTGCCTATGATGACTTCAGGGGCAGGCAGACAGTATCTAAGGGTGGTTTGAGCTGGATCAAGAAATTACCATCATGTTATCTCCTTCAGCAACCTTGCCTGAGTCACATCCTCCACAGTCCAGCAAGCAGGTTCTCCACAGGATGCGAGTGGGGAGATTTGAGCAAACCTTCAGAACATTAATTCCCTACTCTCGCTGCAAACTGACACACCAGGGCACCAGAGGAGCCCTCACAAAGCTCCTCACGCGGCTCCTTGGCAGCTCAGATAAACAAGCAAGCACAGCTGCAAGCAGGAGAAAGAAACGCCCCTCCACCCCCAAACTTCAAAGGCTTTGACAAAAATTTTGTGTTTGCTATGGCCACAGCTCTGCTAACAGACAGTATTTGGCTGAGCCACAGTAACTCCCTGCCACCTCTAAGCCTTAAATTACCTCACAGCAGCAAAGCAGCACACAGGCACAGCCGTACACAGCCTGGCATGACTACTCGATGGCTAGGACATGCAGCACTAATTCCAGAGCACAATAGCAAGGAACATCATAAAAGCTGCAACACATTACGCTCTGCTTAAGGAACTTCACATGCATCACAACTCCAGCATGGACAGCTAGTTTGTAGACTGCTTCAGTTAGGAGAGGCAAAGCTCCCTCTCTGATGACTTTTTCTAAAATCTTTTGCCTCTGTGTTGACATAAACCTCTCTAGCAACATCAGGAGAAAGGCTGAAAGGCATATCCCCACCACAGGGCTCATGAGAGCACATGGTCCAGTTTTGGTAGTCATTTAAATGGCTCAAAAGTCCAGATACTCCCCTGGCCAGTGCAAGTTTCCAAGCTGAACACACAAAGGAATTAGCTGACCATCTGGCTTTCACTGCCCAAGAATGACTGGACAAAGGGAAACTAGAGGAATACCCAACAACAAACGCAAACTGGGCAAGGATACTTTTTCAACTGTTGTTGAAGGAAACTGGTTGTGGAGTATGGCAAAAAGAGGAAGAGATCTAAAATCTCTATGACTGTAAGTGGGGAAGAGAAGTTGATTCTCTGTAGGGAGGGCTGAATCCTACAGAGCATGCTGAGGAATGACAAGACAACTGGGGCAGAGGAAACCACATTGGGGTTTGCTATTCCATCTAGAGATTTTTGTCTCTGCTACCCAAAGGAAAGAGCAGCTCATTTTCAAAAAACCTTGAGTCTTCACACCAGAAAGCCTATGTACCTGTTCACACAACTGGTGGTGTCCTGGCAAGGGTAATAAGCCAGAATAGTGCCCGCTAGTAGTATCCTAAAGCAACATTGCTGGTCACACCACAGGTGGAGGCCAAGGAACTCATCATCTCTTCACAACTCTGTCTGGAAGAAGACACCATTGCAGACACTGCCACCACAGCCTGCAGTCCTGTGCCTCCTGTGTCAGGGCTTCAGTCACATGCAGGGAACGGAACCTCTGACTCCCCGTGTTACCCTGAGAGATGAATCAGCAATAGGTTGTCAAGTGTTTTTTCTTTTTTTTTCTTTTTTATTATAATCAACAAGAAATTCTCATGCAATTTGCCTCACCTTGCATCAAAACTCTTCCTCTCTCTTTACTCACTTCATCCTCTCTTTTGCGTTAAACTTGTCACTTAGTCATGCCTAAAATAACACTGTAGAAACCATGACGTAATATGCCCACATGTTGGAGTACTAGAAAAACAATAGCAATATTTCAGTTTACCTCCCTTCCCTTTTCCTCTCCTCTCTCTAACCACTAGACAGTGCTCCTTCCCAACCTAGTAAAAATTTGGCAGAGCCTTTACATCTCCATAGGCTGGAAGAAATAAACCCACAAGATACTGTAACAGAAGTTTAGAAAGCCCAAGGCTGGCTTCAGGTAAATGAATAAGCAAACAAAAAAAAAAAAAAAAAAGACCAAAAAAATCCCCCAAAAAACAACCAAAGCAACAGCAAAGCTTGTCAGATCAAACCAAAGGATGCTGTCTGAACTCACAGGATTTGAGTGGTTTGAGACACCCATTTTTCCCTTCTTACTCATACTCTCTTTTCTCCCTGGGGGGGCTACTGAAACCATCATATAGAACACACCTCAACAGTGACAGTTCCAGCTAAGTACAACCACTGAGCTGTGAGGTTTCTTTCTGAGCCAAGAAGTGTATCTGAGCAAGCCTGCCGAGAACCAGTCAACTTTGTGGTTCTGTTTTTTGCCTCTGACACCCTGGTGCCTCAGCACATGCCGGGGATCGGGTGGAGATCAGCAACTGTTCCTTCTGCTTTTGCATTACAGGTGCTCTTCTGGCCTTTGTTGTGCACCAGCCTGTTGCCTCCCCATTGTGGCTGACCATGGACGAGTAAAGGGTCAGGGCACAGATGCAATATACAGTATTGGTACGGGGGTTGCTGGCTATAGAATTCCAGGGAATATTTCTCCCTCTCTGACTGGGGTTTCTTTGCTGGAGAAAGCAGAGCTGCGGAAGGCTCTGGCAGGGCTGTTTGCCAGCCCACCAACGCCCATCTCCACAGATCTGGGAGAAACAGCACCCATTGCACACCACCCCTGCTCATTGCTCATCCCACCTCACTCTCTGCTGATATGCTGTCTCTCAGAGCTCACCAGACATCCTTTTGCTTGCGCTGCACTTTTGCTGTAGAAGCAGCAATGACCCTATCTATACAATCCTTTCTATGAATGCAGTCCCTTCTGCCCCTATACTGATCCTGCCCAAGGTTTTTAGGACAATAAAATGCTGATCTTTCCTCTCCTCCATTAGGGTAGGTAAATAGGATGCACTATTTGATAAACATCAGGCACATAAGAGGCTGTATCTCTACCAAGCAGCTCACTGTGCTCAGCAACACAGCAACGCAAATGTTTCTGTGTCAAGCAGAGCCCTGATTTGACCAGCAGCAGACCCAAAGGGACAGACATCTTCTGGAAAGGGTTCAGCTGACCACAGAAACTATCTGCAAGCCTTCAAGGCACCCACTGGTTCAGTGCTGGCCACATCCCTCAGGCTGGAGCACATAGAAGAGTATGCCTATGCCTGGGAAGAAAGGCTATGGAGCCCAGAAGACACCCAGCCAGTGGGAGCAGACCAGAAACCTCTTATCAGGAGGTGATCTGGGCTTGTCACTTCTTGTCAGCCATTGTTGAGTGCAGAGGAGAGTCTCTCTAGAGCCCTGGTGCCCTAAACCCTGGGGTATGTGCACAGGTGGCCCAGCCAGCTCCAGCAGGAGAGAGGAGATGAGCTCAGACTACTGCAACACAGAAATGTAACCTGTGGGGAACAGTCACTTGTTTTCCTCAAGACAGAAAAGATCCCAAACCTTACAATGGCCAGCCCTGCTGACGGACCTGGGATATCCTTTCTAGTGCAGACACCCTTCCCTTGCTGGGGAAGGAACAAAACACTTGATAATGGCAAAATAAACTTCAATAATTTGAATATTTTTATTAAATAACTTTAAATATAGTTCAAGAGCTGTTAATAACAGCATCATTAAATGTTCATTAAGTATTTAACAGTAACAATTAAGTACTTCACTAAATGCACTGTTCATTAGCTAAGCAGATTACTTTAATAAAGCCATTGCGGTATGAGCTGTCTATGAATTGACTCTATGCGGTTTGAAATTGTATAATCCTGTCACAATCTTACTTTGAGTCTTTATTCAGAGCCCACAAGCTAAGTAGTGGATTTGCTTTGGGCAGTTTACAGTGATATTTGAGGGAGGGATCACAAAGCAGAAACACATGTCCTGCTGGCAGCTGTGACACTGACTCAAGACAGTTAAAGTCGCTCTAACTCAGCAGCAAGCCTAGCAGCACCTAGCTTTGAGGATAAGCCACCTCTGACCACCGCAGGAGCTCCCAGCATCATTTGTAACAGTCTATTTATTACTGTCCACCCTGCTGTGCCACTGTCTCTGAAACATGCAGGTCTGTGTTGCCTTTACCTTTTCAGATAAATAAGCCTAAAAGATCCAACTGCCCCAGAGCTGACCCCGTTCACAGTCCAGACAAGTTACTGTCTGCTGACTTATAGAAACCTTTGGGAGCTTTCTAGCCCTTCACTAATACAAAACTAGTGGAAAGTGTAGCCTCAGCCTGGGTTTCCTTTGGGCACAGAATGCCCTGTCTTTCTCAAAGCTGCTTGTCTGTAAGGAAAGGAAGCATGAAATGGGCTCAAGCCACTTTTGCTACGGAAATAGCTGCACACCTCCAGGCATATCTACATACAAATACCCACTCCCCACTCGGATGTCTGGTCACTTGGGAAGCAACAGAGCACAAACAGTAATCAGAAGACAATAGCAACTTCCAGGCTTTCTTGGCAGGGTCTGGATCCAGTACCTCTATTCCTGCACCATGCGGTTTGCCCCTCCTCAACTAGGAGGGGATAGGGACAGTGAGAATGCATTTATCAAGCAAGAAAGTCTCTGAACTTTGAGGTTCAAGGCATTTTCCATCCTGAGGAAAACAGAGGAAATATCTGAGTGCAGCAACAACTGTGTGAGCAGAGGTTCACTTCATGCTGGCCACACCAGTAGTCAGTCCACTTCCAAGTTTCAAAGAAACAGGTTTCCCTGAAGCACGAAGCAGCAAACCACAGGCCACACACCACTACACCACTGAGCTGAGAGCAGCACTGTGGAAAAGGAAATAAATGCTGCAGGCTGCTGAAGAGCCACTGCTCAACTGTGACCAACATCAGAGTTGCAAAGAAGCCTGGACCACAGGCAAAGATGACAACACACCAGAGCCACAAAAACCCCATGGAAAAACATGTCATTGCCCAGTGGAAATATGGCTGACAACCATGTGGTTGCCTGCCATTGGTGAAGGCATGGACAGAGATCGGTTCCCACTCAGAACTCTTCCCATGCAAAGGAAAAGTTCCATGAAGCAGATACAAGAGTGAGCAACAGAGTGGGTTTTTTATAACACCAGAGTGCCACTTCCTTTCCTTGCCCTTCAGACTGCCATGTGGGAAGTGCTGCTAGGGCCAGAGGGCACATGGAGAAGCCTGGTGCCTTTAGGGACAGTGGGACCTCTGCTCAGCAAGAATTTTCTGGCATCACTCAAGTTCATGTTTTGAGATCAGTTCCCTTCCTGATGGCTGAACAGGGCTTAAGCTGCCTGGTCTGTGCTGTGCACATCACACTTCTCTAGTCCCCACATCCTTATGTTTCAATGCTGGAGGCCCAAAGCTCCATGGCAGGAGCCCCACCAAGCAGATAAAGAAATGGGGTCAGGCTGCCAGAAGGAATAAGGTACTGGCCCCAGTCACAAAGGGCTCCAGGACTTTGGCCACTGCAGAAGCCTACTGCTCCAAATGAGGAGAAGACAGTGCCACTTACTAGAAAAATATACTTTTATTTACCATCTGTGTTTCGCTCATGAGAGCATATCCCATGACAAGGGGGAGAGCTGAAGCTATGTCATTGATGGTGGCCAGCACGCCCTGACCTGCACCATGCAGGGGGTCACAGGACCAGGTCTGCATAGGGGACTTTGATGTGTCAAAAGGGCGGGAAGGGCATTGGAGATGCTGCTTTCATCTCAGGCCCCACTGTCCTCCATCACCGTGTTGTTCAGATCCTGTCAGCAGAACATGTGGCCTCCCCACCAGCCCTACAAGCATGGCACAGTCATGGTTTCTTTCCAGAGTCAGAACCTCCTCTCAAGGCTGCATCTGGCATATTCCTTGCAAGGTAGTCAAGATGAGTTAAATAAAAGGATTGGGGGACATTTTCTGTGATGGGAACAGTCGATAACTTAGCACAAACCAAACATATCACACATAATGAGCCAGCTAGTGGGCAGGTGCCCATTGTACAGCAGTTATGGTGCCAAGTGCCCCAGTGGGTTGGCCAGCCATGGCTCAGGATGGGCAGCTGAGGCCTCTGTGCTACTTTTTTCCTCATCACTGCCTGTGGTGTGTTGAGGCTAAGCATTGTTCAGGCACCCTCAGACCAGGCTCAAGGAGTCTTCCTCAACACTCGGCAGCTGTCCTTGCACACTTGCTGGCCCAAGCTCACCAAAGCTGTGACATCATTTGGGGCCACTGGCACCAGCATCTTCTCAGGTAGCAAGTAGTGAGTTTCAACAGGGTCTTCAGCACACTATGTTTTGAGTTTGTTGTCTTTTTTGGAGGGGGAAAATGTGCAATTCTCTTCAGGCTGATGCAGCACAGCCCTGGTGCTTCACAGAGGTCCACTTTCAAGCCTTTACAAGTTGCTTGAGCCCTCTCACCCCGAAGGCCAAAACATGGTTTCTTGGTGTGCTTTGCAGTGCAAGACCCTGGCTTGGCCGCTGCCACTCAAGGCAGTTCTCACTCCTCATGTACATATAGTGTGCATGTGCAAGGCTGCTGGCCACACTCTAAGCAACTCCATTCAAAGCTTAAATAAGCCAAAGAATGTCTTTGATTCCTCAAAATTAACCAGAGCAATTTTGGAGACGTTGACATACAAACTGTCCATCTTCCTGAGCTGGAATAAAGCCCCCAGGTAGCTTTTCCGGGCCCACGTTTTCTCACTCGTACAGTAGTTGATGCTTTTGTCCTCCATCAGTATGTAACTTCCCAAGGAGGTTGGATTTTTCCTGTAGACGATGTGGCTCAACACCTGGCTGCTGCAGACACTGCCCCGGAAGAACACATTGGAGTACACGAAGTACAGGCCAGTCTCATTAATGACAAGGCCCCGATCACGGTACTGAATGCCATTGGTGAAGGCATGGCCAGAGATGGGTTCCCACTCCAAAGGGAGATCCCGCTGGGCAGGGTTCCCTGGAAATCAAAACAAGAGAAAAAGTACAATAAGTACAAGCAGTTGTGAGTTTTTTTTTCCTCAAGTCACACCCCATATCACAAGTCAACTCTTCTCCAAGCCCGTCCGCAGCATGGAAAGTCTGTCCCGACCTTGCGCTGGTGGGAGCTCTCACCTTCATCCTGCTCAACACCAGCTGCTTCTGACAGCTTCTGCCCCACATATCCCAGGTACAAACCAAAACTCAAACAAAAGCTGGAGTCTTTGCTGAAAAGTGTAAGTGGGGGAATATTTTAGCTGTGGAGTTACTTCCCGCTGTCAGAGGACACGTTATGAAAGGAAAATAGGAAGGCCTGTGTGAGGTGGGCTCCTCACAACTACAACCATGCCATCCTCTCACCGCAGCCACATCTGCCCATCCTCTGCTCCCACATCTTGCTGGCCCTGGGCACGTACCTGTTAAGTGTGCTGCCTTCCTTGCTTCCTTTTTCATGGATTGCTCCTTCTGACCTGCACAAAAAAATCAGGAAGATGTTAGCCATATGCTCCCTGGAGAAGCCATCTGAAGGGAGACAACTACGAAGCTGAAATGGGACAGGTTCAAATCAGCACAGAGCACTTAAGCAGCATGGCTTAGCACAGTGAGGCAGAGGGGTGCTTGGGCAAACACTGAAGGCAAGAAGAAGAGTTAAAAATGAAAGAGTTGCAGCAAAGGATCCAGATGTGATCAAAAGCAAGGGGACAGGGCAAGGGGAGATTTAATCTTGAAATGGCTCAGTTGGTAAGCTCAGAGGCCTCTCACTCAGGGTGTAGGAGTGGGAGAATAGTTCCCCTTTACCCAGCATCTCTGGCCCATGCCAAGGTGACTGCTCGTGCTCCATCATAGACGAGCCTGTTCTATTGCCACCCTTCAGTCCAGCACTGCTGAAGGCAGATGTACCCTTGGCAGTGGACTTCTGTCTGCTGAATACCAACCCTCCTTACTTGATCAGAGGTGACACTCGAGACATCCTGCAAACCATCCTGGTGGCCAGACAGACTCTATCCTCAGAGAAGCAGAGCTGGGAAAATTCTGCCTTCCCTAAGGCTCAGTTCTCCTTGGAGAGATGGGCCAGTTAATCAGTATTTGGATCCCATCCCACTTCATCCATCCTTTCTTCTCAGCATCTACTTCCAAGCACCATGTTCCAAAATTTTAGGTGCAAGCTTTTCTTTTCTCAAGCCACTTAAACTTTCCCTTCCTCTCCCCCCTCTCTTCATTTCTTTTTCCCTGCCTTGCTTTATTTATCCAGCCCCCTCAAGAAATTCAGGGTTACTCATTAAAACGTTATGTTCAGCTGCTGCTAAAGTAACCTGTGATCAGAGCACTGAGCATCCAGTTGAAGTGACAGCTCCCTTTCCCCATTGCAACAGATTACAAAATTCATTGATATGAGTGCTGATGGGAAGCAGGACTCCCCTTTCCAGAGAATTCTGCAGTTTCCAAATTTGCTTTCATTCAGGATCAGGACAAACTTAAAACAAAATTAACTTTCCTAATAACAAAAATCCTTGAGAGAAAAAAATAATCTTTTCAGATCTAGCAAAATTTGTCAAGAGAGCTGAAAACGTCTTTCTGACTTGGCCATCTTGAAGAAGGGGTATATTCACAACATTATCATAGAATGTACGAGTAAAATAATTGTTTGGAAGTTCAAAATATGATTTTTAAATTGTTCCATTCAGAGTGAAACTCTTTATTTCCTAATGAAACATAGAAAAGTTGTCAGGTTCTTGTGGAAAGTTTTGACTTCACTGAAATGACATTTCTAAAAGAAAAAACCCAGGCTCTTCTCAACTAGCTTTGACTGCAGTGTGACCTTGTACCAAAAAGAATTTAGGAAAAACTTGCACTCTCAAGGCTGTCAAGTGAATCCCCCACCCCTAAAGTAAATGAAACCCTCTGCACTCTCTCAAAATCTTGAAAGAGTAAGGGGAGAAAGACATGTGCAGTACCCAGCTCTGTTCTCCCCCTTCTGCTCATGTTGTTGCTATACATTAGGACAGCCAGAAAATCACTTTTACAGCAGAGTACCCCCAGCACAGTCACTCTGCTGGGCCTGGGAGGCCCCAGGGTAGAGGGACACTGTCCCAGGGACCTGTGGCTGACACCTCTAAGCACTCCAGCAGGCAGGGTGCAGGACCCCATCCTCACATCCCAGAGATAAAGCTCTTTTTTCCAGCCAAGCAAGTGAAATCAGCATTTACAGAGCATTGAGCTACAATCCCATCTTTGCCTCCTGATGAGGGGATGGAAGAATTCAACAGAAGCATTCAGACACACTAACACAGAGGAGTTGCTCCCCTATGTATATCAACTCACCTATGAGTTTCTCCAGAGCTGGAGGGACATGTTCGGTGCTGGCAGACTGTCAAAAAGAGAAGAGTGACAAGCTGTCTTAGCAGAGTAAGACCATAAGGACATCATCTAAAGCATCCAAGGACTATCTTTGACAACGGCTAATTCTTGGTGCTCACGGGGAGCTGCAAAGTGCTAAGAAATATACAGGGAGAGAGACCTTGCAGCACTGAGAAATATGAAGACATCCAGATCTACCAGTCACCAACAGAGTAGACCTCCACAGTAATAAGCAACCCCACTTACACTGGCATGGCAGACATTTAAATGCCACCAGCCTGCCCCTTAGGGAGCTTTGCGCCACCTGAGCATTTCAGACCCAATTTTAAGCTGCTGGTTGTTTTTTTCACCCATGTCCCTAGAGCCTCTGCGACCAGACAGACAGACCTCACCTCTCTGAGTTCAGCCAGTTGCCTCTCCAGGTGAAAAATCTGAAACATACTCAGCCCCACTCCAGTGAGGGCCAGCAGGATCAGCAAGGACATCACCAGAAAGCCAGTGCTCCTTCTTTCCCTGTTGTTGTCCCTTGGCTTCTTCCTCCGGTCAGGCACTGGTGGTGGAAAAGGAGCAACTGGGGGTGCCGGAGGGCAGGAAGAACTTGTGTTGGCACAGCTGTCCACCCAAAAGATCTGGGGGTACACGTAGTTCAAGTTCTGCTGCATGGCGGGGAGAGGGATGGGCTGGACGTGTTTGGTGTGATCTTCCATATGGCAGCCAAAAACTGCTGGGGCTGTCCCAGAGAGAGCGCGAGGGGAAGACCCAGCTCTGCCTTCATACGCCTGCATCACTCCAGCAGTGAACACCCAGCTCAGATGCTGCAGCTCTATGAAAGCCTCAAGCACCAGCAGCAAACCTCAAAGAGCTTCCGCCCTCAGCTCCAAGTTCGGGGCAGCCACCTGCTCCTCCCACACCAAGGCAGTGCACACACAGCAGGGCCAGCCCAGCAGCAGACACTGCTCACACAAAACCAGGCTGGGTGGCCAGGCTTGGGAAGCAGGTACACTCAGCAGTGAAGCGCTTGTGGAGCATGCAAGGCCTGCGCTGCCGGTTGGGGGCTGAGTAATCAGCCCAGCATACACCCACCAGCCAACCACCTTTTCCAGCAGCCCACTCGGGCAGAGGCAGCACCTTTTCCACTGTGATGTCCTGGACCACGAGCAGAGGACAAAACCTCTTCCTGATGGGAGGACTCCTCAGCTCTGCCTCTTCCCTTGGCAGAAGAATGAAGACCTGATCCAAAGTGCAGGCTGTGGGTGCTGAGGAATCACTTCATTTCACACTTGGTGCTGTCTGTTGCACATCCCACATTTTCCTTGGCTGTTCCACAGGGCATGAATCCTCAGTCACAGAACACTGATCAGAGATGCTATCCCACTGTGATAAAAACACAGCCTAACTGAGAAGAGGTTGGGAGCACATTGCCCATGCTACAGCTTCAGCAGAGCTGCCCCAGCATTAAGAGCCCAAGCAGAGCTGGCTCTGTGGGCTTCCTTCACCCATGATAAATCACTGCAGGGTTAGGCTGAACCAGCAGTGTGCTGTAATGTGTGAAACACATAGTGCCTTAGGCCACAAGCAGGTTCTTCCTGCAGTTTCTGCTGCCCTTCTTATCTTTGCAAATACTATCTTCAATCCCACAGTCCTCTTCCAGTACCTAAAGAAGGCTTCAGGAAAGATGGAATGGACTCTTTATCAGGGACTATAGCAACAGGACAAGGGTTAAAATTCTTAAACTGAATGAGGGTAGATTTAGATTAGGTACTGGGAAGAAATTATTTCCTGTGAGGGTGGTGATGCACTGAAACGGGTTGCCCAGGGAAGCTGGAGGTGTTTAAGGCCAAGCTGAATGGGACTTTGAGCAACCTGGTCTAGTGGGAGGTGTCCCTGCCCATGGCAGGAGGGTTGGAACTGAATTATCTTTAGGGTCCCTTCCAACTCTAACCATTCCATGATTTTAACCTGAAGAAGCCTAAGAGAGGGAAGGTTGTTTTTTTTTTATCATCTCTTCAGAACAGTGCTGAGCATTTTAGCAGGAGCTAACCTGGCTGAGTAACATGATTAAAGCCTGGGATATGTGCTGTGGTAGAATTTATCTTGCTTTCCAAGAAAGGATTCCGAATTCAGACCAAGCTGCAAAGATCAGCACTCATAAGAGCTCATTAACAAATCATAATGAGGAGAGGCAGGGACATGTCCATTCCTCATTGAATACAGATTTCTAAGTGGTGGCAATGAGATATTCTCATAGATTTAGACATGCACACAAATGGTTATAAACAGCAGCGTGCTCTTCCATTATACAGACCTACTGTGACGTGTGCCTTTCTATGGGGTAGTGTTGAAAAAGAAAATATTTAATGCAAGAACAAACCGGATACATTCTCCTCTTTGGCTGAAGAAAGTAATCCCAACGTGTGAGCTTTGATCTTGAACATCAAAAGTGGGGCCTGAGAACATCAAGCTTTAACAACACATACACACTTGTCTCTCCAAAGCAAGGGCTCAGCTTTGCTTCCAACCACACCAATAAGTCAGACATCCTCAAAGCCTTGCCTGCACCACCAGACACCCCACTGTGTTTTGAAGATGTTCACCACAGCCGTTTGCTGCAGCACTCATCCGCAGCACAGGAGGTTTCAGCAACCCATCTGGCTCTTCCTCATCCTTCTAGGTTTCTGACATAGAAGACACAAAAGCAACATAAATCCAGTTTGAGCCTGATTATGCCTACCCTCAACTCAGTCCTCTGCATCTCAGAATGGTGCTTCCCAGCCAGCCTGAGGACAGAAGCTCATCCACTCCTAAGGTCATTACAAGAGAGGGTCTCACAAAGAGCTGGGCTCAGCTCCACACACTCCATGCTTTATGGTGAAACCCATGTTGCCAGCCAGCGCTGGCCATGGAGAAAGAGAGGTGCCTCCAAGGCACAGGGAGCCGCTGAGGTAGCAGGACAGCTGGGCAAGCATCCCTCCACCACCCCTCCTGAGCAGCACCCCAGCCCTGCTGCTGCCACGGGTGCCTGAGCCACACGTGGGGGAACTCACCACCCACTCGGGCTCCCCGCTTGGCAGTCAGCACCTGCACTCCCTCGCTCTCAGAGCAGTAAGAACAGCATGCCTGTGGCTCTTTGCAACATGGGTGTCAGGGAGTTCCCATTTCTTTAGTGCCCTCTGTGGCCTACAACAGTGGCTTAGGGAGCAAAGACTGAAGCCCAGAATGTCCTCAAAGTTGGAGGTGTTGCTGATAAGCATGCCAAAAGCCATTGAGCACACAGCTTTCCCTGGAGAGGATCCTCTCTCATCTTTTTTCTGACACTGTTTAAATGCCAACAGCTGATCTTGGTGGGATTGTGGGCACAGTAGCAGTCTCCCTTAAACGTCAGAAATGTACTTATTTCTCACCCACTGCTTCCTATATTCACAAAGATGCCTTTTTTTTTTATGGTTGGGTGAGAAGTCAAAGACAGTGAAATCTATGAAAGCCACTTCATCCATGTCTCCTGTATCTTCTCTTTTGCACTCTCAGATCAAGAGCGTACTAATACCACACGCTGTGGCAAGCAAAAGATTGGGGCCATTTTACCATTAAAGGATCATTTTTGGCGCTCAACATGCTTTCAGAGACCTCTCCCTTCCTAGCAGTCTTTGCTGTACTGTGTCTTTGTGTTGTCACACTCCTGTCACCACCTTCAGAGATCACCAAGATGATACACGTTGGAAGACAGGGGCAAGTGGGGCTGCATTTGTGCCACGATGCGATGCCTGCAGGATTCTGCTGGCTTCCCACTGCTCAAGCAACACACAATCGTAATGGGGCTTTTTAAAATAATAGGAAGACAATTTGCTGTAGATAAATAGACAAGTAAATCACATTATTTTGCTGGAAGGCCTAGAGTCAGCATTTAGACAAGGCTGAGGTCTCCTAAAACATGGGGCAAGGATAGCTGGGCAGGAAAAGAGGACATAAGAAGGATGAAAGGGGCATCAGTCTTGTCTCCCTGCCTCCCTATCCTGCTCTTCACCCATTCTGCAAGATGCCCACACCACTGTTACACAGACAGCAAGAGAAGATTTACTCAGAAGAACCCTCTCCATCCCCACCTCACCCCCAAGGAAAGGTGGGAGCTTTTAACAACAATACATACCATTATGCTAAAGTTTACATTGAAAGCAATGAGAATCAGCCAGAAGCTAAGAGTTTGTGTTAGTAGATTTAAGGACAAAAGGATGGCCTTCTTTAGAAGTTAGAACTAGTGATCTAGTTCTAACACTTGACAGAAAATAAAATTTTTAAAAAATATTAAGTGTGAACCACTGTGTAGGAGAGGCTCTCATCAGTTTCTGGACCGAGTCAGAAATACATCTGCCTGAAAGCGATTACAAATATTTCCTATTACACTACTGACAAGTGGAAATGCTAAAAAGCAACTATCAAAAGCCCACAAGACCGCATAAATTACACCCAAGAACAATTGAAGAAGTTGAGGGAATCGCTTGCATTTAAAAAACAAACAAACAAACACCAAAACCAAGAAAAACAGGATTCAAAACACAAACCCAAGATATTAACAGCCTTGGCAACCTTTTGTGGTCCCAGGCTGAGGTGTGCTACCAGAGCCAACCCCCTAAGCATCAGCCACAGCTGGCAGAAGAGACAGCACCCATTAACACTCACTGATGGGTGCAGCGGAAAGAGTAACTGAGAGCACCATCCATGACAAAGTCTCTGACAATTTTCCTCCGGGGATTGTCCTCAGCACAGTTATTTCAACACCATTACCGCAGAGCTGGGGAAAAACAAGCAAAATATTACACCAGTAATATTTGCAGATTAAAATAAGTGGTGAGATATCTGAAGTAACCTTAAGGAGAGAAAATTTAATCAGGAGAAAACAAGTCTGGAAACAAAGACTGCAAGTCCAACCCTTTAGGATAGATAGAAAATAACATGCGACCTGCTGAATTTAAGCATATTAGTCAGTGGAGGAAGTAAAATAAGATCCTGGGAAGAATAGTTCTGAAGATGACAGGCTCCTCAGCCAGATATGAGCTTCCAGCAGGGAAAGCCCAAGGACTCCCATAGGTACCAGCTCATATATAGCACCAGATGGCTACAGACAGTCCCAGAACCCATGTTGCAAGTTCATGTTCAGCTTCAGAGGGGCTCAGGAAGAAGTTGCAACAACCGTTGGACCACAAAGACATTCAACTTGGTCTATCCAAGAACAGGTTGGCAGGGAAGACAGACAGTGTGCAAAAAATCCATATAAAGAGGGACCATATCCAGCAGCAGAGGGGTCTTGAATCTCACGGGGTGGGGGGGTGGAAGGAGACACCCTGCCAGGGAGCCACTAACTGGCAGCCAAAGCTGAAGGAGTTTGCACAAAATAGACATGAATGTTTGACTGAACATGGGAATGGATGCTTGTGAAAACTACTTCCAAAGGAAGCAAAGGATCTCCATCCACTGAAGTCTTTCAAGGGACATGGAAGATACTGGAACTGACACAGCCTTTGCAGTCAGCACTGACATCTTTCTGTTGTTTCCTTATTATATGTTTTTTTAACAGTTTGGTTTCCCAGACAAAGGTGATGCTTTTCATTTCCTCAACATCTGCTTCTTTTGCTAGAAGCATTTATTGCCCACATAAAGCCATGTCGTGGTGCCAACAGCTCAGGAGGAAGATATTCACATATCCACACTCAAGAGTAGGTTTCAAAATCCATTTCTAACAGTTCCAGCTGCAGTGCTTAATACAGTCCTCTTCTAGTGAGCAAGGTGCTTTGTTCTCTCCTTTACCATGATCCCAACAAGTAGACAGATGCCCTGGGTTCAGCAGAAGAGGTACAGGGCCCTGACTTGAGGCAGAAGAGAATCCAAGCAGGGAAGGAGCCAAAGCAGTTGAGAAAAAGTAGAATTGAAAGCAGCAGAGTAAGAGTTTATTTTTTGTGTGTGTGTGTGTCTTGTAATCAGAGCAAGGACATGAGGTATAGTGGTTATGGCATAATGGGATTTATTGCTTGAACACCCAAGGAGAGAAGCAGGTAATTTCGTAACATACAGAAGCTTAGTCAAGGCAGAAAATGGAACAAGCAGTTGTGGGCACTTCGAGGTTGCAGAGAAGACCACAGAAAATACACAGATGTCAATTTCCCATCTTCTCAATGACAGCCGAGAAATGCAATCACAAGGGCTTCAGTGGGATCCATGCCCTGTGCCGGGCTGCCAGCACAGAGCCAGCCTTGGCCCTGGAATACGCCAGCTGGCTCTGCTGGTCAGCATGGCCTTGGTGGTATTCAACAGTTTTACTCAAACTGAACAAAAAACCACACACCATCCCCCAACAACACTAAAACCAACAACAACAAAAAAGAAAGCCAAACCAAAGCAACCCCACCACCTACTTTCAGATCTTTCCTGAGTTCCACCAGGATCATACAGCATATAGAGAGCCCAAGGGCAAGTGAGACAGGCAGCTTCCTGACACCCCAAGGGACCTTCAGATGACTTTCCTGGGATTTAATTTTGAACTACAGGTGGTTGCACAGGCAGCATACTCAACCTTGACGTTTCAGCAGCAACTTTGTCAAATTATGATGAAAAAAATACTCATTAGCTGCTTCAAGTTATTTTATCTAGGAGGAAAAAAGAAAAAAAGAAGAAAAAAAAAAAGAGGAAAAAAAGGAACACCCAAGGGAAAACAAGCCACAAGGTGGCAAAGAAATTTCAGTTTCCAGGTCTGAAGTGCAGAGTTAACTTCAACTCCAACTACCTACCTCTAATTTGTTGTTTAATTAGTGGCTCTAACGAAAAGCAGCCTAGGCACAGCCAGTTGCAGCTCCCAGAGCACGTGTACAATAGGAGAGGCTGCAGTAAGGCAGCAGACGTCTTGGTAGCTTATTTTAAAATTACTGTTCTTAAATTAATAAAGGGATGTGTAGGGAAGTTTCACTTGTCTTTCCTAAACTATCACATTTTATCTAAACAAGCTCTGGGCGCGCTAATTCTTCTTGAGCTGTTAGGAAGCCCAATAATTTCTTCAGCAGTACCTGATACAGTTTGACACTCAGGGTTTCCAGGAGATGAGACACATGCTGCTTGATGGCCTACCCACAGCTCTTTGTGGTCAGGGTTCTACACTTTGATTGTTCCAAATGAAGTGGAACATATTTGTATCTAATTAAGTAAAACATGCTAAGCTGTTCCATTTTGTTTCATCTCACACCACAAGGTGGCAAAAGCAGAAGCCACACAAAGACACCTTATACTTTAATTCTCTACTTACCAATACCACACAGCCAGTAGAGTTCGCATAGTTTAAAAATACTACATTTCCACTCTGATGCTTAATCATAGAATCCTAGGATGTTTAGAGTTGGAAGGGACTTCAAAGACTATTGAGTTCCAATCCCCCTGCCATGGGCAGGGACACCTCCCACTAGAGCAGGTTACTCAAAGCCCCATCCAGTCTGGCCTTAAATACCTCCAGGGATGGGGCATCCACAGCTTCTCTGGGCAACCTGTTCCAGTGCCTCACCACCCTCACAGGAAAGAATTTCTTCCTAATTTCCAATCTAAATCTCTGTTCTTCTAGTTTAAAACCATTACCCCTTGTCCTGTCACTACACTTCCTGACAAAGAGTCCCTCTCCTGCTCTCCTGTAGGCTCCCTTCACATACTGGAAGGCTACAGTAACGTCTCCCCAGAGCCTTCTGTTCTCCAGGCTGAACAGCCCCAGCTCTCTCAGCCTGTCCTCATAGGAGAGGTGCTCCATCCCTCTAATCATCTTTGTGCCCTCTGCTGGACCCGTTCCAACAGTTCTATGTCCTTTCTCTGTTGAGGACTCCAGAGCTGGACACAGGACTCCAGGTGGGGTCTCACGAGTGCAGAGTAGAGGGGCAGAATCACCTCCCGTGACCTGCTGGTCACGCTTCTTTTGATGCAGCCCAGGATACGGTTGGCTTTCTGGGCTGCCAACGCACACTGCTGGCTCACACTGAAGCTCATCCATGAGCACTCCCAAGTCCTTCTCCTCAGGGCTACTCTCCAGCCATTCTCTGCCCAACCTGTATTTGTGCCGGGGTTGCCACGTCCCAGGTGCAGGACCCTGCACTTGGTTTGGTTGAGCTTCATGCCATTTGCACTAGCCCACCTCTCAAGCCTGCCCAGGTCCCTCTGGATGGCATCCCTTCCCTCCAGTGTGTCAACTGCGCCACCAAGCTTGGCGTCATCAGCAAACTTGCTGAGGGTGCATTCTATATGTGTATAACCCAAATACCTTATTTGGGCCAACATGGATACTAATTCACTTATACAGTGTGTATGTCTGACTATCCATTCTCCCACAGAAACACTTGTGTTACATACAGATATATATACGCTTATATATTTTTTGCCCTTGGGCTCAAGGCCTGCCCAAGGACAGCAGGGATGCAGCACACACTGCTGTGTGCGCATGCTGGTTTCTTAGCATCTTCCACCAAGAACTGCTCAACTTTGTTATGCAAACATAACTAGGCCCTGCCTGTAAATATACAAAACACCACAGCAATTTGTCAAAGCTTAGAAGCTGTCTTCATTAGAAACAATTATCTCTATATAAAGATTAGGACCAATTTATAAGGGACTTGATTTCACCAAAGAATCAAGTTTTGAAGGCTAGAGTCAGTGTGACATTAATAAAACTAGAAGTAAAAAAATTACTCAAGAGCCCACATGAAAGGGTAACTTTAAACAATAAGAATTTGATATTAAGAACCTTTTGTTAAAACAAAAACACCACAACAACAAAAAAAAGGTGGTTACAAATAATTAAAAGCAGCAAGGCAACATCAGGAGGAAGCTGTGGTTCTATCCCTACTCTACTACCAGAACAAACAACCTCAAGTTTGCAAGAGCACGATCAGCTCCATAGGCTCCTCAGCAGCTGAAGCATAGCCCATGCTTTGATTGGAAAGTTTAGACGTAGACATAGTTGAAATGGGTGGGTAACACACTTAGGAGAACACAAAAGTCACTCCTTGGCTGACAGGCACCAGTGGTGGCTCTGTGATTGATGTGCTTTATCCACAGGGGTCATTGCGGGCAATGGCCATCTCCCCTTTTCACCAGGCTGAGGTTTTTCACCATATGACCAAGTTTGTGTTAGATACTTAAAATACTAGAGATGCCTTTGCTCCCCATCACAGCCACTGAATTCAAACTTCTGTTGACTCAGAGCCCAGAAGCAGCATTTCTTAGGAACACTAAGTTGCTTTCAGGAAAGTGAACCTACACAGCCCATGACATCATTTATACTTTATGTTAATTTGGGGGTACACTTTCAGAAGGGGGAACGCTGTGAGATGTTCCCAAAACAATCTGAAAAGAAGCCTGAGAAACTTCTGACCCTGTGTTACTTACTATTTACAGCATCTGCCACATCTCCAGCATGAATTTCAAGCCACCTGGCCTCAAGCCGTATTCTCAAGCAGAGGTCTGCTTGGTTGATTTAGGATATGCATTATTCCCAGAGCATGTTTCCTATGTGTTCATTAAACTACAACCTTTATCACTGATATTTCCCCCCACAGAATGCAGCAGCTCCTGAGATCTCAGTCATACTCAATTTACCTCTGTATTTTAAAATACAGGGAGAGCAGAGTATGAAAGGACTGTTTCAGAAGGCATTTAGTTTCACAGTGGAAATTGTTAAAATGGAAAGTTGAACACATGCTTGGAATTTAAGCATGCACAATCTACCCAGACTTATGGACATTTAAGGTATGAAACAGATCTTATCAGCAAAAACAGATTTTAGTCCAAGGTAAGCCTTACCTTCCCATAGTACAGGGATGCAGACAAACACTTTTAAACAAACAATACACTGAATACAATACACAATATACTCAAAGAAGTATTGTTTATTGTATTGATGCATTGTTTGTTGAGGTTGAGGAGGAAGGTTTCTGACCATCCATAGAACCCCTGCTTTCAGGAAAGGCAACTCTCCTTGCCCCAGAGCTGTATGCTCATACTTTTTTTGTATATTTGATAAATATGTCTGACCACCACCATCTTTGGGTCAACTTCAGTTTTACAACCAAATCTGCTTTCATCCAATGCTTACACACCAGCCACAACAAAGCAAAAATACCTCCCTGTTGGAGACACACTTGTCTGCATATTGCATCATGACTCTTGTGGCCTAATTTTACAGCTCTCAGCGTATTTTAGGTCTGGCAGCCTTTGGTTTGTAGCCAGAGAGCGATGATGGGCTGTTTCAACAATTCAGTCACTTCCGGCTTCAGCTGATTCTTGTTGGTGAGAAGAGCAGCTCAGCGACTGCCAGGGCAGTGAAGAAAAGCTTCCTACACTCAATGTATCAAGAGGAAGGCCAGTAAACAAAAAGCTGCGGCACAAAAAACCACCCACCCAAAAAATCAAATCACCCCACTCCCCAAGCAAACACCACATTCAATTGCTTTTTAAATCATAGCCCTCCTCCCTACGAAGCGGAGTCTTGAGATGCTCAAGGGAGAGATCAGTGCCAGGGAGGCCTCATTTGGCAGGAGTAGATACCAGACAGCTGGTGAAATCAGCATTTGGCTGCAGGCAGGGTTACTATGCTTGCTAGAATTAAGTTAGGAGGAAGGCACTAATACAGGGCAAATTTCAAGCTGAGAACTCTGGTTTGAAAGGATAGAAGACTATTTAACATTTTCTTTAAATGGCCTTTTCTATCCTTCACAAACCCCAGCTCCGAATACCAAGAGGTAATTTCATGCAGTCATTCTCACAGAAAGCTGCTGCTTCTAAGGATCCTCAGGGCCAAGTCATGAACTGATATCTGCTGGAAGCTTTCCAGCAGTTTTACATGGCCACGATTCCTGACCTTTTATTAGACAAAGCATCACTTCGGTTTTCCTCCCCCACCCCCAATCCTTTTTTTTAAAAAAGACAAACATATCTAGGTTGACAAGTTCATGAACTCCTCACTATCACCTAAAGGACCCCAGACCTAGTCCTGTGCCAAAATTTAAGGACTAGCCCTTCTGAAAGAATTTAAGCCACAAATTTCATTTTCAAAGGAAAAATACCAGTAGATTAAAGACAAAGTGTTCAGATTTATTTGGAAATTCACAGTTTCTAATGGCACTACAGGTCTGTAGTTACATACTCTTGTTCCACAACATTGTACGCTGCACTCAGATGGTATGTATTTTCCTTGTCCAGGTTTGAAACCCCTCTGAATTACCATTCAACATGTCTGGTTCATGTGCTCTGACTGGCTAATTGTGCAGATCAACTCCAAAAGTACATCACCTTAAAGTATTCATAAACTAACAAGAAAGCAGCAAAAAAATCAAAGGCTTTAAATAAGTCACATTACATACAACACCCAGGAAAGGCATTAGATCTGTTAAAAAGGGTACCACTAAAAGTGCTCAATAAGTTAACTTTTTTTTTGGTTTTTTTTTTTTTTTACAACGTGAACCTGTAACACCTGCCAAAAGGAATAACCTTTTGTTCCACTCACTCAGATACACACTCAACGTTTTAGCAGTCACACAAACTATAGTATCCAAATATACTATCACAGTCAAAATAATAAAAAAAAAAACACTTGGATATGAAAATACCAACCATACAAACACTGCACATTTGATAGCCAATACAAAAGCAAACATTATGGAAATACCCACTTTGAACCAACCTGACTAGTCAGACTTCAAGGCTTTGCAAACTAAACACATGCAGAGCTGGCTCGGAGAACAGCCCAGCTGCACCATCTCACCCCCGCATTCCTCAGCTGAGCTTTTTCATGAACTCTGGAGCACAGAAGCGGTAAGCATTCCCCATTCACTTCCTTCAGAGAACTACGGCAGGCAACTTAGACAATGAATGCGTTCATCAGCATAAGGTCCCATCATACACAGGAAATCCTAAAAGCAACTGTCATTCATTTAGTACATGAGAACATAGCTCTGATTTGTAACTGGAGGTGGAAATGAACAAGATTACCACCCCAGTGAGATGCTTTCCTCAACCGAGTTTGCAAAACCAGAATCTAGTCAGGCAAGTCCATCTATTAGTCCATGTATTTTTACAGTATCCAGTCCACATTACTGAGTCCAGCTGAAGGCCAACACATATCCCTTTACAGCACTGTAGTGTTGCATCTTCAAAAAAAAAAGCTAGAGAAATTACAAAATAAATCAAATGACAAACAATTGTATCTCTCCTCTTCCAGTGGCATTATAAATAGACAAAAGGCACATAAATATGGGAAGGTGCAAGAAATAGGAACAAAGCTAAAGGAAGAGGATTAGGCTTTTATCCCTATTCCACCCAACAAACTGGGTTTCAAAAAATCTCTGCCCCAGGAACTGTGAAAAAAAAAGACCTTTATAAAATGAACCCTGCCCTCCCTCCCCCCAAGCTGTTCTCATAGGAAATTATCAGCCTTGTAAAGCTGCAGCTTATAGCCAAGATTGACACAATCCCATCTATTTTAAAAGGCAGAAACCAAATTTCTGAATACTTTCCAATTAGTTGAGCTCTTTGTCTCCCACTATCCTCCCACAGAATACCACAGACTGTTCTCAAATGAACAAACACTCTCCTGTTTGAGAAGTTCAGCTAGTTTTAGACGTGTCCAGAAACTGCCGTGACACCAAGTGTTCCCACTGTTATATCTTTGTTTCCTTTGATTATGTCATGCAGACTTGGCATTGACCCTGACTTAGTCTGTATTAGAGTTTTTATGAGCTTCCCTCGGTCTGACACTTTAGACCGTCTTCGTTTTATAGCCCTCTTCTCAGTTTTTGTCTTTTGGGTCTGTCCATTGCACAGACTTGTACACGCTGAAATGCCACAAAAATAGGACTCTTCAGATTGTGATGATGTTTCAGAGCTTCCTTCAGATGGAGGACCCTTATGCGAAGAATGATAAGCTTCCCCAATATTAGAGAAGTCCCTCTGGTTCGTAAACGGCTTGCTTCCTTTAATTTCCCCATTGGCTATTGGATGCAGAGGCTCTGTTGTCGGCTTAATAGTCTCTATTTTTTCACTTTTGTATTTACAACGCTTTTTCTGAAACCACAAGTAAAAAGAGAAACTGTTAGGTTCCAGAAGGCAAGCAGAGCATAAAACCCAAATCTAGGAACAGGCTCAGGGAGAGCAGATGAGACATGCACCACCTGCCGGCAGAAACACACTCAACTCTGCCTGCCTTTCCCACAACTACTGTACCTTCTTCTCCGGGGAAAATTTCAGGGGTTCTACAATGTACAGGTCTTCTGGATCCACTGTAAGAGAGAGAACATAACTTTAGCAGTCCTGACACTGCTAGCTCTAGAACAATGCAATGCTAAATAAATAACATCAAAATACGGACAAAATATTCCGCTGGTCTCACACATTTTTCCTCCAGTTATAAGTTAATGGAGGTACAACACATGAACACAGACAGAGAACTCAACAGTGAGCCATGTTTTGTGTTGCCATGTGTCAGTGATACACTTGACCTCCTGATTAGGCCACAGGAGAGATGCAGAGAACACCCTTTGGGGGAAAAGGAACAACAGTCAGCAGAAGTTAGCTTCTGTGAAAACAAACTGCTACCAATACTATGGTGTTTAGCATGCACAGCCTGCCCACAACAGGACAGGTATCTGAAGCACAGGTACCTATCATGGACACATGTTCAGACTGACATGAGACCAGTCTGGCATTCCTCCATCAGAGCTTTGTAAATCATTCTCCCCTGTTTTGGCTTGGAATACTTTGGTAAAAGCACAGTTTTACAAAACCACTAAGTCTATGTCTTAGCTAGGCTCTATTGCAACATGTTCCTCATTCAACTCATGCGGTTTTATCCACAGTACAAAATCCATGAAGCAAGTTTGTGCAGCTGACACTGCTTTCCTGGGTGCAGCACTTGGTACTGTAACCTGCCCTTTTGTTCTTGCATGACAACAGTAGCTTAAGAAATCAAAATGCAGTTGTCCCAAGTATAAAATGAATATTAAAAAGACTGAAAGAGGCCAAACCAAGACAAATAGTCCAGATTTTCTTACCACAGACTATAAATCTGGATCTTAAATACCCATCAAATTTCAAAGACAGGTTATCAGGACTTCTGAGAAGTAGGGCATTCAGACTTTCCATGTCTAGCATTAAATAATAAAAAAAAAAACACTTTCTTCAAGCTTCATAGCTTTGTAGACCTGAATGACTGCAGAGACTTCTACTAACCCTAAGAATGCTAGTGTTTAGAGATGCTAAGACTACACTTAATATTTTAGCATAATTTAGCACAATTCTAGGAGCATCTGGTAAGTTGTTTGTGAAAAATCTTGTCCTACAGAACGTATATACAAACTATTACCATCCAGTGCATTTTGATATTAACCTGCAATTCCAATTTCATACCCTGGCAATAACACACACATCGTATAACAGTAAGAACAGTAATAACTCGAGACTAAATGCATCATATGTGAATATACTTTCTTTACCAGCTAGCTGAAAAGACTGTGATCTGACCAGTGGAAGAGAAGTTCTTCTTTTCAAATTCATATCATCATAGGAGGAAAAACATCTAGGAGAGGGAAAGAAAAAAAAATTAAATTAAAAAAGCTTTTTAAGCACTTTTGTCATACATATTTTTCCATTAAAAATAATTTTTGGCAGAAGGACAGAATCATTCTCTCAGGTGCCCAAGAGAACCTGGCAAACAGACACAATACTATCTTTAAAACAAGATATCAAGGCGCATTAAGAGTAGCAGCCCCAAAATGCTCCCAGGAGCATGTTACTGCAGAACAATAATCGTTCTTTGCTATCAGTCTTGAGTTTGCAGAATGAAGAATCAGAATTAAAGCAGATGTGCCAGTCCCAGTGGATTTAGGAAACATCAAATAAAAACTACAAGAACAACTTCATTTAAAATACAAAAGCATTACCTTTTGGGGCTAGGGTAGTGATTACTTTTGGGAATTTTTGAGAGGTAATCTTCACAGAACTGAGATGTGTTTCTGCACCGCTGCACACAAAGGACCAAGCCCAGAATGATACACAGAACCAGAGAAATCACAAGGTACGTTTGTCGATCAGAAACCTGGAAGAATTTTATACAGTTCTTGAAGACAAAGAGTAATTCAATGATACTATTATCCTCTTACTTTAAAGGTCACTCAGTATCTTTAAAAACATAATTGATGTGTTTCCAAGTCACTTGCCTTCTGTTTCACTAAACACTTTTTCAAATCAGAGGTGTTTTTCAGAGGTTTGATGTAGTCTGTGGACTGCAGCACTCAAGGAGTAAAGGCTGAAAACCACTAGCTGGTACCATATGACAACACGTCACTGACAACCGCATTCAAATTTCTCTCATGAAAAGTATATTACTTTCAGAAAGGTATTAAGTAACTTCTGTTTTACAGTTGACATGGATGTAATACTATCTCAACTTCATGTGATGCTTTTCATCAGCTGATGTTGCAGCACTTCACAGAATAAATACCATTACATTCACTTGATTCAGCGAGTTTCATCTTTCTGAATATCCTTCTGCTTCACAACCTAGCAGAAGGTTTTTTTTCTAGTGCCTTCATTTCTGATGGCTGCCAGATGAAGCTTACTAGAACTGTATGGAAGCTGAAATCCAAGGGTATTTCACAGATACTGTTTAAAAAATATGAATGCACAGTTGCTTTTCTATTGAAAAGTAATAATCTTTAATACACTAAGAGATCTTAGAAGTTATGCAAATACTTCAGAAAATGTAAGGAACACAGCTTCCCATTTTGTAATGAGCAATCACCTCAGACTAACAGACTTGGGAGACCAGAGCTAAGTTCAGAGAGAGCCATTTGTTCAAATTCCAGGTTACTCATCTAACATACCCTGATGATGATTACTGTCAAGTCCTGGTTAAAACCACAATACTGATGAACAAGAGCTTAGTCAACCAGGCATCAAAGAATGAGCATCACTAAATATTGGAAAACAGTTAGAGATGTCTTTGGCAACACGGACCAAAAAACCCAAAAATCGTGTTTATGGTGTTACTTGAAATCCCAGGCTGGAGAACAAAAGCATTTGAGAGAACACGTTCCCAATATCGTTGCCAAGATTTCCCTAATCTTGAAAGATCACAATAGCCAGAGGGGAAAAGAGAAGGGTGTCTTGGCCACAGCAGCCTGACATTCAGCAGCTAAGAGTGAAACCCTCCACATACTCATATGTTATGACAGCCCAGTTCTAACAGCGGCCAGTACGCTCTTACACCACCTATGGCAAGGGTATGTTAATATTTAAGTGGCCAACATAAATACCAGACACCACAAAGCATCTCATTTTACTGAAGTTGTGTCACAAAGTCATGCAATACAACCAATTATATAACGCAGCAAGTGCCAGAAAAATTCTTGAAGATGAATTTTATCATCTCTAACACACATCCATCATTCTGTACATACAAACCCCATTATGGCCATTTCAAAGTCAGTAGTTAGTCTAATTTCATTAAGAACCACATCACAGAAGAATGTCAACTCCACTGCATGACAGGAAAGCTGAGATATTAAGCTATTTCAAGTAAGTTTTATCTTTATTGTTAGCTCAGATTACTATCATGGGACTAGTAGGGCAGTAGTAGAAATTATTACCAATCTTGCTATGCACAAGACAGCTCAAGCAACTCAAGCTTTCTTCTGTCCTGTGGCCAGCTGCACACTAAAAGCAACTCTACAGACAACTTTTCAAATTAAAAGCTTCATTTAAAGACTTCAGGCTTCTTCAAATCAAGATATATTTATGCATCTCTCTCCTTTGAGTTCTTGTGCCACATTGCTGAACTATAATTACCTCACGCTTTAATTCTGCCACAGTTGTTGACAGATTGGAAACCAGCTGCGTCATGTTGGTGAGCTGTGCTTGTAACAGCTGGATTGCTTCTGTTTGCCGCTGATCCTGTATTAAAGAGAGTCATGGCCATGCTATTTAGTTGTCAGGTTCCCAGTATCATATACTCTCACATGTACTGAGCTAGTGTTCTGACACAGCCAAGCATTCTGTAGCCACATGACTTCTTCAGCATTGTTTCCAACACAGCATCCGTATAACATTTCAAACTGTTTTAAGCAGCATTAATCATATACACACATACAACTATCAACACTTTTACTCATCAAATAACATGTAGCATCATGCCAAGTGTATTTCATTACAGTGACTTCTGCTACCTTCATTAAGTGCAGATCAAATCCAGCTCCTTGCAATGGCTATCAGGAACTTGAGTACTGTCACGTTACAAAATACACGTGCAACTGACCATATGGAGCTATAGTCTAAGGGCTGACACGTAGCTTCTGCTCTGGGATCAGGCAGCCAGCCGCTTAGTGACAGGAGCCCAAGCCAGCCAGGAAAAAGAACTTTGCAGCTATCATCTTCTTGGAAAGAGTCCTAACAGGATTCTTAATCCTACAAAAAATTAAGTGGACTATCTGGGAGATTAACCAAAAGCTGCACCTTAGCCTGACCAGCATTTAATACTAATAATAATTTAAAAAAAAGGTAGTAAAGAGTACACAAGTGATCTCAGGGAAGTTGTGATTTTCTTCACTGTTGATGGATAAAGAAACTTCAGGCCTGGGACCGCACTTCGTAAATTTTCAGATAGTTTGGGATTAAGCCTACTATGCCACACACAGTTTCTTTAGGGATTATTCAGCACTGCAGTTAATGCTGTATTTCACAGCTGCTCAGGAAAGTTAGGATAGCACAGCAGGGAAAATCTCCATCAGCTCCTACTTCCTTAAATCACATTTTAAAGAATGAACTAAAACTTTTGTTACATACATTACACTTTCAAATGCAAGTTTGGTATAAACCATTACTGTACCCTTCTTCCCTTTCTAGAGGCTAGGACTCTTCAGTAACATCAAGGCAACTGAATTTAAATCAGAGATGAAAAATTAACAGTTTGAAAAAAAACCAAAACACACAAATACACCAACAACAAAAAGTTTCAGTGCAGCTACAACCAAGAAACAAAGACTGGAAGAGACCTGGATAACTTTTGCATTGAAGAGACATATAAGAGTTTAAGCCATCGCCAGCTGACAACTGATTTTGTTCTTCAAATACAAAAAACAGGAAATAAGAGTTGGAAATGGCTTCTTTATTCTTAAACAAGTGGGAATATATCTAAAAATTTTATTAGAGAGAAAAAAATTGGAAAGCATGGAATGGAGTTGCTTCTATATTAAAAAAAAAAAAAGGCAGATACACAGCTAATAAAAATCTTCAATTGAAAGAATTTTTGCACCTCCTTGACATTCTTTCTTAAAGTAAATTTTCCTAAGCAGGAAAACATTTAAGTACTCCAATAAACCATACCTGCTCTTCTGCTATTCTTGAGGTGTTCTGAAGTTTTATTATTGTTTTATTGAAAGCCTTCTGCATTTCTTCCATTTGCTTTCTGTACCTAAAACAAAGAGTGTAAAGGCCTGAAACGACAGTTCATAAAACTCCTAGCACTAGATTTGTCTTCAGGAACTATTGCAAAGGGAAAGCTTCTCTTTGTCCAAAGTTTTACTTAAACATCAATTGTTATTTCAAGTTTCAAACATAAAACAGGGATATTTCTTTCCTAGATTATTTTGTGGTTTTTTTTTTTTTCCCCCCAAGGTTAAAATAACTTTAACGCCACAGAGCTTAGCGCCAGTTGCCTAGAATTCACTGTGGAGAGTTCTCTACAAAACACTGACTGTTGAGAGAGAAAAGCAACAGTAAAAGTAACAGAGCACCTTCCTTGGAACCATTTCTCAAGTTAGTATAATTTCCTGATTCTCCTATGGATAAGGAGCATCACAGATAAATATTAATTTACATATAATGATAATAAAAAATTCTGAGTTCCGTCTCTGTGCTCCCTTCAACAAGAGTTATTCAGATAACACAGTAGTTTAAGTGGAAACAAGCAATTTATTAAAGAAGGCATTGTAGGGCTGTGTCATTCAGTTTAACAGCAACAGGAGGATGTGTCCTTTTGTTGAAAGGATTACGGACAGGATTAGCGCTTATGTCCTAGCAACACTTTATCCTTTTAAATAACCCAAAGCAATTTTCCTAAAACAAATAAATGTAACCACATTTAAAATCCAGAAAGAACCCTTGCCACAGACGTCTAGGTCTCCAATAAAATACCTAGGATTAAGTACTTTTCTGTGTTTTCCATAAAGCTTTATTCTGTGATCTAGATTATACTTAGCTTCCACTGTACTACCTTCCCATATGTGTGTGTTGCTTTGTATAGCTGACTAAAGTCACATTTACACTGTTTAACCAGTCTCCCTCAGACTTACCTCTGACTAAGTTCTTCTAAATAACGGCTGCTGAGAGACATGTTTACTTCCAGGGCTTTTATGCGATTATTAAGGCGCATGAAGACAGACTCCTTTTGATTAGATCCATGAACAAGATTTCCGTTAGCATAGCCTAGATCTGTTGAGTTCTGCAATTCAGCATAGAAGTCTGTAGCTGTTCTCTGCGGTCCCCCAGACACCGGAATAGCCATTAAAGCTTCTTCAGTTGCCTGATCATCCTCCTTTGTTTCAGCAGATACAGAAGACTCAATAGGAGGCAAAACAGGTTTCTGCACTTCTGGAGTGCTTTCCTTTCCTTCCTCAGCATCACTGACTAACGTGCCCACTGAATGTTCAGGCTGCAGAACAGTCTCTGAAGGCTTTGAAATCACTGGAGTAGCAACAGTCTCTCTTGTGCTCATCTCTTTTACTTCAGTGGCCACACTGGTTTCAGAAGATACATGATTTTCTTCTGCAACAGAACTCACAGCCTTTTCTGTTTCTGCACTGATCTCAGCTATATCCAGCTGGGGTGTCACCCTTGGTGCTATCTGGTCTGCATCTTCTTTTGCAGGCTGCAAGGCCATGTTTGTTGTTGGCAATGGCTTAACTTCAGAAGTAACTTCTAAGAGGAGGGACTGAGAGACAGTTTGAGGATGGCTTGGCTCCAGTTCAATCACATCTACGGTTTCATTACTGATCTCCTCATGAACCACACTGCTGAAGTCTACCACAACAGCAGATACAGACAGTCTCTCATCCTTATGATCTAATTGCTGAGGCAGAGGCTCATCTATTGATGTATGTATAGATTCAATCAGAACTGCCTGTGGCTGTTGAACATCAGCAGAATGTTGCCTTTGTTTACCTTCAGTTTTACTACGCTGTCGATGCATGGCTACTGCAACTGAACACCATTTAAACAGATATTCTGAAAAGGTGGAAATACAACATGCTGTTGCCATGTCATAGCAGTACTTTTCTGTTTCAAGTTCAAACCATGCTGCCACTTCTTCTTCCTGATCCTCATCACTGGGCAGCAAGGTCACTGTTGACTGGCTTGTATCTTCTTCATACTCTTGTACTAGCTGAACAATGGGGCTTTCTTTCGTCAAATCCACAATTACTTGCTCTTTATCTATCTGTGGAATATCTGTAGTAACGAGTCTACAACAAAAAAAGTTAAAGATGGGATGTTACTACAACAGTTTTACATGCCTGCTCTGAAGACCATAGGAGTAGGATCTTTTAGAAAGTTAGCAAACCTTATTCCATTGACTAACGGCCAGTTTGGACACAGTGAGAAGTTCTACAAATTAGTACTTTCTCTGGTGGTTTTCAATCCAAATTTGCAAACAAGTTATTTTCAACCCTTGCTTCTGAAACAAGCCTTCTCATTCAGATGTAGCCCCTTCCCTCACCCCTGAAACAAGTTACCAGTTCAAATATCACTAAGACCTTATATAGCAAGAATCTTGCTCTTCTGCTGCAATCTTCAAATGCAAATGCAAGGATGACAACTTTCCCACTGACCTTTCTCAGTCTCTCAACAACTGGAGTGTTAGGAAACCATAAAACCGCTTGTTCAATACAGCACAAGTCACACCTTAATATTTAAGAGCTAGAGACTCAGTTCTAAGTAGCCAAATTAATTCTAAGCAACTATCATCAACAGCAGAAAACCCCAGAGAATATCTATACACTGCTCCTCCCAGCCTAGTTCCATTTTGTTGTATACATATTTTCATCATGGAAAGCCTAGCAAAAAAGAATATAAGCTCCTAAATCAGAATTTTTGTAAACGCAATTTAACTTAAATTTCAGCAATACAACTTGCATTCCAAACTAGTCTCCCCTGCAGGAGAACCTGCCAAACCCAGAAGAACATTAAGTCAGTTTCCACCCAAGAAACCGCAATAGTCAAGACAAAAAACACTCCCACAACTTCTTCTAAACAAAGTTAGTGATGCATTTTGACATTTAGTTAAGTGTAACAGTAACTAAAGTAATTTCTCTGGTAAGTACTTTACTGTACTGCAGATTTCACCCAAATACCTGGCTTTTCACTTGTTTAAGGTAGTGTGCCATATCTAAGCATTCTACTACCAAAGATTCCAGACTGGTGCATGTTAGCCTCTGCTAGGAACACACTAAACAAACACCCAAAACCAATCACTTACTCTGGTGAAGGAACAGGAGTTGGTTCAGGCAGTCTTGGTGCAGATGTTGAAGTTACAGGGGTGGAAGTACCATTTTCAGACATACTGTTGTTCCCTGTTACAAGGAGGAAGAAAATGTGAACATAATTCAAGAACCGTGTTTGTTTTCAACGAATTTTGGAGGGGTGGTTGTGGGGTGGTTTTTTTTTTATTAACTGCCATACCAAATTAAATGCAGGTATTACTCAAAGTTATTTGTATGAAAGTACTACTGACAGTTTATGTCTATGATGCTACCCAAAACATTTCCAGGAAGAAGCAGCAAGGCAGTCTTTACAGTTAGAGCGGGATAATAGAGAGACTGAAGAGCTCTGAATATAGCTGAACAAACACATTTTAACCTTCTATTGGTTCCCCTCTCAGCAAATTCAGCATCTATCTTCAACTTTTCACAGTCAGTAAGGTAAGAATTGTATAGTGCTAATCAGGTGTGCCATAAAAGGTGGGGGGTTGGAAAAAAAAAAATCATTTAAACCTAGATCACCCAACTCCTCAAAAAAAAATAAACAAAATAACAAGAAATTAAAACTTTCCAAAATCCTTTTCATCATAAAAAAAAAAAAAATACCTTCAGCTTCAGATGACTCTTCAGTTTTGGCTCCAAGCATATTAGCAGCAATATTCACCATACTTAGGATAGCATCTAAAAGAGAAAAAAAAACATTCAAAGAGGACATATGTAAAAGGCCCAGAGATTGGCACCACTGAGCAGCCTGCTATTTTTTAACACTTGCTTGAAACAAATCAGAGCATGAGGACACAAAAGACAGGTTGGATCATTTGTCATAGTAGCACTGAAGAAGGGAGTCAAGAAATATTATTTGCTAAATAAGCAAGACAGAATTCTGTTATAGAACACAGGATGTCCACAGCAGGACAAACACAGAAAACTACAAATTCAAATTAAGACAGAGTCTCATTTTGCATCACAGCTCCCCTCATTAATCCTGAATCCTACTTTGAGCTCTAGTACTGCTTCATCATAAATCTACACACCTTGGTCCTCATAGGGTACTTCAACCACCCTGATATCTGTTGGAAGGACAACACAGCAGGGCACAAGAAATCCAGGAAATCCTTGGAATGTGTCGATGACAACTTCCTCCTTCAAATGGTTGAGGAACCAACAAGGAAAGGTGCCATGCTGGATCTTGTTCTTACCAACAAGCAATGGCTGGTGAGCCATGTCAAGTTAAAGGGTAGCCTCATTTGTAGTGACCATGAAAGGATAGAATTCAACATTCTTAGGGCAGTGAGGAGGGTGGGCAGCAAGCTTGCTACCCTGGATTTCAGGAGAGCAGACTTTGGACTCCTGAGAGATCTGATTGGCAGGATAGTGTGGGAAAAAGAGCTGGAGGGGAGAGGGGCCCATGAAAGCTGGCTGGTGTTCAAGGATCACCTCCTCCAAGCTCAGGAGAGGTGCATCCCAAAAAA
>VZRU01009560.1:15914-33835 GCA_013398155.1 Pedionomus torquatus | reverse complement strand
TCTGTGCTTGTGAGACCCCACCTGGAGTACTGTGTCCAGCTCTGGAGTCCTCAACAGAGAAAGGACATGGAACTGTTGGAATGGGTCCAGCGGAGGGCCACAAAGATGATTAGAGGGATGGAGCACCTCTCCTGTGAGGACAGGCTGCGAGAGCAGGGGCTGTTCAGCCTGGAGAACAGAAGGCTCCAGGGAGACCTTATAGCAGCCTTCCAGTATGTGAAGGGAGCCTACAGGAGAGCTGGGGAGGGACTCTTTGTCAGGAAGTGTGGTGACAGGACAAGGGGTAATGGTTTTAAACTGGAAGAGGGGAGATTTAGATTGGATATTAGGAAAAAATTCTTTCCTATGAGGGAGGTGAGGCACTGGAACAGGTTGCCCAGAGAAGTTGTGGATAGCTCCTTAAATCCCTGGAGGTATTTAAGGCCAGGCTGGATGGGGCTTTGAGTAACCTGGTCTAGTGGGAAGCGTCCCTGCCCATGGCAGGGGAGTTAGAACTCAATGATCTTTGTGGTCCCTTCCAACTCTAACCATTCTATGATTCTATAAATATTTTAAGATTTCAAGAAAATGTACACTTTGCATTTAAGTAAAAGATTGTAATCTAGATCAGTAAAGCAACTGGGGGAAAAAAAAAATTACTAAGTACGCACAGATCTGGGTTTTTTTAACCGTTGAGTAGAACAGTGTGTCCGTGTCCACCCTTTCCACTCCCCCCAAATATTCACAGAAGTAAGTTCAAAGAGGCTTTGTTCTATATCAGCACATATATTAGATACTGCTAGCTCATTGGTCTTTATATTGAAAACAAAAATCATTGTTCCTTGTTGTCTGTATAAGCCTAGCAGAGAAAGAACATCTTACTGTACACACACTAAAGTTGGCCCAACTCTGTCTAATTCTGCCCCACACACTGTATTACACATCTATACAGTAGGTCACATGAATAAATTCAAAATGTTAGACAGGCATTTTAGTAGTAATGACCAATTTCTTAGACTCCAGGAAGCTGTGTTTAAAACTTTGGTTCTGCCTTTCCTCTAAAACATTTCAAAAACTACATTATCTGGGGTTGTACTCTTTGAAAAGTCACAATAAACTTTACATAAAGCCTTCTCAGAAGGTGTTCTCCATACCTTCAAGCTGTGCAAAGGAAATCTTTATATTGTCTCCTAAAAATAAGGGACCAGTAAGCACAGATTTTCAAGTTCTGAACAATTAAAGTTCTACAGCACTTCAGTGCCGGTTATTTACATTCATACATATGTAACATTCATATTATTTTAAATGCTCAGGAACCTTCAGTTTCCAAAAAAGTAGAGACTCTTAGAACTGGAATGTTCTGATTTCAGAACATTAAGATATCCCAACTTTGAACTGTTCCTATTTATTCCTATGCAATTAAATAGGAAACACTGTAATTTGTTTCAGCAGAAAAACATGAACATTGTAGTTGCTACATAATAAAATGTCATTCCACTTCCAGTATTTTCTTCTAATAAATGATACTCACTTGTAGCAGAACCAAGGAGATTTTTTGAAGATTTTTCTTCCCCTGTACTGTAATCCAATAGATAATCTATGTATAAAGAAGAACACTTATGACTATCAAAACTAAATGTGTCATGTGAAAAGAAAATAAACCCCAAGATTTAACATGCCGTTAGACTATTTTGGTTTGACAGTGTGAAAATTCTATTACAGAAATAAAGTTAACAGTCAGAAATTACTGAAATATCAAGCTCCAAGCACTGAGAAACCCAAAGAGATTCAGTGTTGAAGCTCCAGTTTCTCAGGATGCAGGAAACAGCTCCTTGAGCTTCATATATTGTTCTTCCTCCTCCTCACGAGGGTAGGAGCTAGGCATTTTCAGGTACTTTTATTTAAATCAAAATAAGCAAGCCAAAGTAAGAACCTTCCCAATTGCTTGCAGCATTGATCATACAAGCAATCTCAGGAAATGAGCTACAAACACTAAGAATAAAGCCATTTCATGTGAGCTGCTTTGATTATTTTAGTTATCTTTTACTACTGTCAGCATATGAAGATATTGCCTACCTTGCCAAGTGAAATAGAGACTTTTTACTAGCATTTTTAATTAACTCTCCAAATAGTTACAATGCGTTATTTAAAACTTAAAAGAATTGTTGAATAAACCCAGAAATGCTGAAATATTGTCAACAAGACAATAAGAGTAAGCTTAGCAGTCCAGTAATTTATCATCATATACCGGAAGTGATAAGCCTCCAGCATAGCACAAGACAAGTCCAAATGACTAAAGAAGCAGAAATTATTTGCTTACCATAATCTTCATCAAATAGCTCTTGTCGTTCAGATTGATACTGAGAATCAGCTATTTCTTCATACTCTTCAACCATGCTAGTACCAAATACCCTATGAACAAAGGTTTAAAATAAAAACCTAGTATTAGTCACGTAGTTACTAGACATAATTGAAAACTAGATAAGCAATATTAACATGATATAATATGTAACAAATAAATTAGATAAGCAACAGTTGCCTTCAGTTAACAAAGAACAAGAAGCAGGTACACCTATTTCCTCAAATTTGTATTCAGAGTCCATTGCATGTTTTGAAGTGCTGCACACACACAAAAAAGATTCTTTTTAATTCTAGTAATCCCAAAAGATTTTTTTGTCCTTTTTAACTTGAACTCATACCTCTACTTCTTTTGTCTTAACCTACCCGTAATGTCTCATGCCTCCTTGTCAGCTTCAACTTGGACTAACTTTAGGAGTATCTGTTCACAGCTACCTCACTTTCCATGCTATATTCTCTCTTACCTGCTCTGCTGAGATAAAATCAAGTCAATGCCATTTAAAGCAGTCTCGCCAAATGAAAATATGATATGGCTTGTAACACTAGAGCTTTCAGGTTCAAATCCTGACACAACTTTGACAGGAGAATTGAAAAATGTTTTTAAGGAGCAGTATGGAGGCTGATTATTCTCTTAAGTGTATATGCAGTTTAAACAGATGTGAAGCACTCTACACAAATGTTATAGGTTAGGTAACTACTTCAATTCACAGTACTGTCAAGTAACTCAGAAAAACCCAAAAAGTAGAATTTGGTGCCTACTATTACACTAATTCTCAACTGCAAGGATGTAGAAAGACAAAGCAAAACACTTAAGATGTTACCTTATAAGACTTAAAGGACAAAAATGTTCTGATCCAAAGTGCGATATCAACTCCACCTAAAGAATAAAAGGCACTTAAAACTCAAAGATCCATAGGGTGAAGAGTCCATTTAACATATACATTCAAACATGAAATCACAAGTTTTGTTTACTCAAGGGATTTGTAGATTTCCCAAAACAGAAAAGACTGAAAGATTTGTTCTTGCCATGCATTAAAGTGCTGAGTCGCAGTAGAGAACACCCCAAGCCCCATGCACTCATTCCAAAAGAAGAGGTTGCTAACCTTTATGTACTTGATGAACATCTGAAGCAAGAGAAAGGAAAAGAGAAAAAAAAAAAAAGATGTCAGTACAAAGGCTGAACACATGCCACAGGCAACTACAGAGTTTCGCTGGTTTTAATTCACTACTGTGAATGCCTAAGATGACAAATTAAGAAGGATAAAGTTGCAATACTACTTTATCTGCCTTAGGTAGCAAGATTTAATTTAGACATTGTACCTTGCATATAGGAAGTAACATGCAACAAGTGTTTTATTAATGAACCTATTCAATTTTTCTAGGAAGAACGATTGCAGACAGAATACTGAAGTATGTTAAATTTACTAAATGTAATTTTTTCCCTTAAACAGCTCAGATTACAGAAAGTGACTCAAGAGGAAAAATCCCTTCACAGCATGCATTCTGTGTACTGCTGCTGCAAGTTCAATATTAATATGCTTCAATGTATAGAAACACAACTGGAAGAAAAAACGTGAAGAGCATCTGAGAACACATTTGGAAGTTTGTCATGTGTATTTCTAGTGAGAACTTGACTACACTGATATTTAAATAAATTACTTTGTAATTATTAAACCACTATGTAGACACTACCAACGAAGGACTGTAATGATTTGCAGGATCAATATAACTATTCCCATAAATACACTTACAAAACAATGTCCATTCTTTTTTGATACAAGTTCATTAAGCCATTAAAAAAAAAAAATCAAACATTTTGAAAAATATTAGACTTTTCTTCTGTAGACAAGGCACACTTAGAACTTGCTTACTTTTTCTGCTATAAAACATTACAAGAACAATCTTTTGAAAATTTTACTATGTTACATTTTTCAAGGCAGAACATTGTATTCACCAAGGGATTAAGTGCCCAAGCAGCTAGTTTAATTCTGGAACTTCAGTGACAAGTAAGATTCCAGTTACCTTAAGGCATTAATTCAGCCAGAAAGCAGAATTAATAATAAATGAAAATTTTATCCTGTGAGTCATGCAGAATTTCAGAGTAGAGAAGTTAGATAACTATGATTTGTAGCTATTTCTTCACAAAAGCACAAATCATAATTCAGCATCACAAACCAAGGTGGGTTTTTTTGGCAGCACCATAATCAGAAAACACATCACTGGAGAAGACCTAAAAGGTCTTTGTTTGAATTTAAACCTCCACTCCATCCCAGTATTTTTACAAATGCTTTTTGTAAAGTACCACATTATTTATGGAGTTTTCTTTTCTTTGAGTCTCCTGAATAAAGATAGCTGACTACAACTTATCTTGAGGGTGGAGAGATGCTCCAGTAACAGTAAGCCTAAACAATTTGCATGAGCTGCAGTTAGGATTGAGAAACTGCAAAACTGCAGTGTGAATCCATTGATGACAACGAGAATTCAACTACTTATTCTTTAGATTCACTTAAAACTGTAGAGACAATACAGCACAAAAGTATCAAGAAATACACATATTCCAGACTGCGTTCCAGGGAGTGCATGTCTGTATATGTATATATATATATCTATATATATAAACACACAGCAGGTATAGTCAATGGTCAAAATAGGTTGATCCTTCTAATCTTACATTTAGGAGATGCATGCTAAAGCAAATAGAACACTGTCTGAATTTTTCTTAATTCATATATCAACTAAGTATGTACTTGGACACAAAATAATAGGTGCTTCCCAAGATCCTCTTGGCTACGATTATGAGGAAGCTAATATATTTATTGTGTGACAAGGGTTTAAGTACGTAGCCAGTTGCACTAGGGCCACTCACAAAACAAGTATAAATGATGGTAAAGTATGCTTTGATAACACATTTCTCTGATGGTCTGTTATACAGGGTAAGCACAGCAAACTCTTCCCTCATGGATGCTTTTTGTGGTGTTAAGTTACCTTAACGTATTTTGCATACATCTGTTCATCCAGAGGAAAACTTTGGACATTTCTCTCATCTCTAGCATGGAAAGTACCTAATTTAATCCACTTGTTTGTTGGATACCTAGAAAATAAACAATGGAGTCAGCTAATGAAATGCAAAACCCCACTATTTACAGACATTTGCTGAAGTTTCCCAAAACACGATCTTACAGAAGCAATTTTTTTTTCAGTTGCAAGATAGCAACAATATGATTTTTAGTGAAAGAAGAGTTGCAAGATAAAGCCAGTCCCAAACCCAAGCAGTAACTCTTCACATACTTAAAACAGTGTGCAAGCCCTTGAAGCATGAATCCCTGTACTTGATCCAGTCCTTGAAATTCAGCTAGCCTGCAGTAAAGTTTCTGGCACTGAAAAGTCACCTCAGATGAATACTGAATAACATGACAAATAAGTGACAGATTGTAAACATTATTGTAAGCAAGCCTCAAAAAAACGGTGAGCAAAGCAGAGTTAGAACTAGGCAACAGACCAAGTGTTGAAAATCAGAATCTACACTTTTGAAGCACTGAAGAAAAGTGAGGGGGTTTTGATGCAGTGTACGAACACCTCCTTTCATATGTCAGAATAACCTGCTCACTCCCAGAAAGCAGTGGAGTTGCAACACTGCCTAAAACATGATAAAGCCACCCTTTAACCAGCCATTGCCCGACCAGTAATATTCTTAGCCCTTCCAATTCCTCAATAGTATACTACTTTTTTACTATTACTTTTAAATAACGTGGGACTTCTTTAGGACAGAGTTCGGCACTGAAGACAGCTTAAGCCATATGAAAAGGTGGCTTAAGAATGCCAGCTTAAACCATAAGAACAGTCTGAATGGTAACAAACAAGGTAGCCTACAACCCCAGTGGCATTTTGTTAAGGACATTCATTTTATAACCTGCCATCCACTACCTAGCTACTGTATATGTTATGATCCTTCATTGCTCTTTTTCAACAAATTTTTTCTTTTCATGTTTAAGGTAGCAAAGAAAAAAGACATATAGGAAGCATGGAAAGAACTCAAGCCATATACTCTACGACCTCACAGTTGCCCTCTCCACATGAAAAAAAATTGCTAGTAATTGATAATAGACACACAAAGAAAATTCATGTAATTTCACAAATCATTACACTTCACATAGTAACAAGCATACACAGACCATGGTTTATGAAGGCATCCATTTCATAATTATTTCACTTTTAATTTAGAAGGGTGGGTTTTGATATCATACCTGTCACTAATAGACACTAGAAAGTCTTTAGGAGTGGAAGAGAATAATTCATGATTTGCGATGTCAAGCTGCTTTACTTGGACTGGTTCACAGAGCTCAATAACAAACCTTGAAGACAAAAAGGAAATATTGAGTAAAGCACTTTACTTCTACAATGAAAATCCTCAGTCCTTCTTACCACATCCTTCACAGGGTATAAAAGTACACTACAAAAACTCTGTACAATAAGGAGCATCACTTGTTGCTCCCTTCAAATTCACTAGTGATGTTTACCTGCATATCTAGCTTAGTAAATTGAGATAGCACTTGCAGCTACAAAGGGTTCATCCACCTTTTACTCAAAAGCCACAAGTTGCAGAACTAAAACCTGGTGATAGCAAACAACATTCAAACCACACCTGAAATACCAGCTAGTATATGGTAAATTCTGAGCATGTCCTACAATTATGTGACACCTGGGGAAAAAAATCAAAATCTGTACTTGAACACACTGGGCTGCAGAGGGAAAAATGTGACCCGTAGGTCGAGGGAGGTCATTTTCCATCCTCTACTCTGCACTGGTGAGGCCAGAACTGGAATACTGCATCCAGTTCCGAGCTCCCCAGTTCAAGGGAGACAGAATTATGGGAGAGTCCAGTGCAGGGCAACAAAGATGATTAAGGGATTGGAGCATCTCCCTGCTGAGGAAAGGCTGAGAGAGCTGGGACTCTTTAAGCTGGGGAAGAGAAGGCTGACGGGAGACCTTAGTAATGCTTACAAGTATCTGAAGGGTGGGTTCAAGGAGGATGGAGCTGGACTCTTTTCAGTGGTTCCCAGTGACTAGATGAGGGGCAATGGGCACAAGCTGGAACACAGGATGTTCCATTCAAATATGAGGAAAAACTTCTTTCCAGTGAGGGTGACAGAGCCCTGGAACAGGCTGCCCAGGGAGGGTGTGGAGTCCCCTTCTCTGGAAGCCTTCAAGACCTGCCCAGATGCAGTCCTGAGTTATGTGCTCTAGGCAATCCCGTTTTAGCAGGGAAGTTGGACTAGATTATCTCTAGAAGTCCCTTCCAACTCTGACAATTCCATGATAATTGTGCAAAACCTACAAATTCTGAAGTAGATAAAATTACCTCCTTAGTCTTACTTCTCAGTACCAGAGAAAGAACAGGGGACATAAAGCATCTACTGCTATATCTACCAAAGTTCATCACACAGAACTTTCAAGCAGAGACATATCAAGGTCAAGTCAGTCCCACAGGATACACACAATCCATTACAATGGAAAATCATAACCACTCCCATCAATACAAGCAAAGCTCAAAAACCTACCAGATTTTAGTACTGCAAGGATTTAGCATATAAAGGTCCATATTTTCCATCAAAATAGCTGAAGTGCTCTGTATAAAGAAGAGAAATAGTATTTTAAACTGCACTGTAACAGGACCAAATATGTTTTATGTTAGTTGTGAAACTTGGTATTAGTTTTTACAACATTCTACGCAAGACAATATACAGGAGATAATATGGCATACTATTTTTGGGCAATCACAGATTATTTACTATGGTGAGTTTAATACAATTTTGTTCAGTTGTTCAATTTCTGTACAGAGTAGATTCTGCTCCCCCATCCAAATTCACTTGAAAAGACATTAATTTCTCTGTAGTAATACCTCTTTTAAGAGGGACAGATCATAACTTATATCCCATTTTTATAAATCAAAAAAGTCACAATAAACCCAAAAAGAGAAGTAAAAGATTGGTTCAGAAATGAATGTTCAGTTTTAAGTAAACATACTTTGTATTAATTCTTGCTTAGGAGTAAGCTGAAATAATTCATACTAATAATTAGTAAATGCTTACCTTTGCCTCTGGATTCGCTGCCAAAATTTTGGCACCACACTCCACAGAGGCATAGTTGTTTCTATTTTTCTGGACTTTTTTTGTGGAATGCTGGCCACCAACAGCAGAAGGGTGCATTGACTGACCTAGGAACAAAAAAAAATATTGCTACTATGACATAACATGTAAACAAATGGTATTTTCAGTTTCAGGGAACTTCTGCTCACTGCTTCTGTGTAAGTACTATTAATTATGTAGTTCTAGCAGAAAAATTAAGTTCCAGGCTGCATTCCAAATTGAGACAATTTCACTACTCAAATCTGATACAAGATGAAAGCAGTTTGTATTTTGATTAAACCAATGAATCCTGAACTTACTCTTTTCTTTCTCTACTTCCATGACTTTCTTCTTCCATTCATCAAATGTTGGAATGTCTCCAGGGTCCTTTGGAGTTATCACTGATGTAGGGTCAATTTCTCCTGTTTTCTTATAGTCTTTCTGCAGAAGAAAGTCATAAATTCTGAATACTTTTCAGTACCAAGAAAGAAAGAGGTGAACTTCAATGCTTTTTTTAAAAAAAAAAAGTAGGGAAAAAAAAAAGATGAAACATGCTCTCATCAAGATCAGATACATTACTTAAACCTACATTAAAAAAATTTCTGCCAAGGTAAGCTCACAAGGCAGAAAAAAACCATCTTATTTTCTCCCAGAATTATAGATTCTTTCACTTAGATTCTGGTAATTTTTGTGGCTAAAATTAAACATTTTAAATGAACGTAAGCATTTTGTCTCAAAACATCTGCTTTTCTTCTGTTTCCTTGTATAATCTTAAAATATACATGTTGGCTACAACAGAACTCCAGAGGTCCCCTGAAATTTCTGAACACCCCAAAAAACACCAGAATGAGATATTATTTAGAAATATTTTATTTAATGTTTAATAATCAAAGAACTAATGTTTTGGACTTGGCTTGACAAAGCAGCAACCCTTTTAAGTTAACCATATGCTATACCATCTCAGGTCTTAATTCTCCTTTGTACAAACATTTCCAGCGCACCACCATATATACCAAAAGCTTTGGCTAGACATTTCAAGTGTAGATGTCATTTTGTAGACAACACTTTACAGGTAGTTTCCAAATTTAGTGCTTTGTAAGTTGACATTTTCTCTGCACTTGAAGCAAGAATTATTTCACATGTAGTTCTATAGTTAAAAGTCCTCAAAAAAGAGCCAAACCCACATATTTGGACAAAAGCGACAACAGATTTCTTCACACAACTACACCACAAGAGAACTTTAGATGTGGCATACTCAAAAATATATTCTCACATGTATCTAGAAGTGAGAAGACCCAAAGAAATCCCATATCTTCCTCTTCCAAGAAAGTTCAGGATGCAAGATTCTCCTTGGACTATTACAAAAGTGGTAAGACTAAGCAATGCCAAATCAACTTCTTGCTTAACTATGGCATCAGGCCAATGCCATAATTATTTAAACTGCAGTCTTAAAAGCCTCAGGTTAAATAAACTCTTGGCTTTTTTTTTAAATAATGGTTTACAACAATTTGTTTCTAGTAAACTCTTTGGAAGATGACTCCTGTCTGCATGTAATTATCCTAAGGCACTCTGTACTCCGTTCAATAATCTTGGGAAAAAACCTCTCAGTTTTAAAAGAGTTACCCGAGTTATTAGCAACAGTTTAAATGTGATATTAAGATAGAAAAAAAAATGGTGCTGCCATGGCCTGGGTCATTCTTCAGCTATTTAAAAAAATGTAAGTTTTAGGAAGGGACTCACAGTAAGAATGTAAAAGCTGTTCCAGTAAGAACATAAAAGACGTGTCCTAGCTAAGTATCCCCCTTTGACAGTGGCCAAATAACATACCTTGGAAAGAATAAAACCACACCAAACTTTTTTTTTTTCCCTTCAACTGTCATTTTTGCCTCTAGCCATCTGCTTGCCACTCAGGAACTTCCTCTCTGTCAAGATTCAAACTGCAGACTTCTCTTCTACAAGCTCACCTGGACCATGCAACCTGCCCCTCCTACCTTTTGTTTTTTTAAGTCCATTAAAAAAAAAAAAAATTATCTGCACCATCTGTTACATAAAGCACTTTTCTTCTGGATTCTGCTCCAGGTAGTTTTATTCGATTGCCCCAAAATATTTGAATAGACTTGCCTCAGAAAACCTGTTCTGTGCCAATGAATCAACCTTGCTCCCTTTTTCTTCCAGTTTATTACAGCCTTATTGAGATGGCAATATCAGACCTGCACACAGTGCTCAAAATGTAAGGACTGGGTATTTATACAGTGACAATCAGAAGAGTGATGGATATCACTCATCTTTAACAGAGGTGAGAATCTAACAGAGGTCATTATGCTCCTCCGTTACTAAGTAGATAACAGTACTGCTTACCTCCCTTTTTAAGTTCTCTGAGGCATTCAGAGCTGATTTCTGCTCATCTGCCCCTTTTTCAGGTGCTGAAACTTTTGACTCAAACTCAGATTTTGTCTTCTTTCCCTTGCCATGTGAAGATGATATATTCTCTATATGTTGACCTGCAAGGCTGAAAATTTTAAGAGTATTAGGACCTATAAAATGAATACATTTTCAACCATACACAATATTAAACACACACATATAAGTAGATAAGCAAGCACATGCAAATGTTTGTTACAAGGCCAGGACAGAAAAGAATGGTTACCTCTAAATTATTCAAATTCACAACCTACTTCAATACTCACCTCTCTGGTGGACTGACAAAAGAGGAAGGCTCACTCTGAGGGTCAGCCTCAAGTGTCCCACCAATATCGCAGTCAGGTTCTGACTGCTCAGCTTCACTAGAGCTGACTACAGGGATATCAGCACGGGAATTTTCTATTGCACTGAAGGGAAAGAAATAACATGCTTTTTACCTTTCTGATAATACAAGTAACCCTGACAATCAACCACATAACTAAAGACATTTGAAAGCTTTAAGAAAGCAACAGTCTCTCAAAAATAATTAAGAGAAACTAAGTATGCCATACTTGTAGAACTGCATTCTCAGCTGCACCCCCGCAAGAACAGAATTTCCTTTTCCAGCCTGTTTGTCCCAGCAAAGGAACTAAAAGCTAGCTTCTCAACCCCCAGAACTCCCATCTAACATCTTATCAAACACTGCAATGGGTACTTTTTCCCATCATTGCTACAAACTTCTTAGTTTGCTTCCTATTTACCTGACTGCCAGCAATTTTCTTTTCAAACAAAATCAAATGCAAGACTAAGTTTCATCACTAAAATCTCTTAATGTTCCCAAGTAAATGGACAGCAGTTCTGAAATACAGAACTTGCACTAAAACTAGGGGAGAAAAGGAGTTACATAACAATATAGAGTACAGCGAGTCAGACTTACTTTTCACTAGATTTCCTTTTTTTTTTGCTAGTGTAATAGAAGTGAGGTAACCCCACAGACCATTATCTAAGCTGCATCAACAGCCTGAACTAGCGAATCTGCTCACTGCTTTATTTCCTCTCCCCCATAAAGACTGAAGACACTCCATCAGACAATCTATGGCAAAAAAATTAAAAGAAGGCCTCCCTGTATGCTCTCTTTAAGAATGATGGAATGAGTGGGGAAGAAAAAATGGACAAATAGCAATTTCTGTGACGTCCCTCCCTTCTCTAGTACAAGGATTACTTTTATGTTGATCTAAGTTATAAACAAGATGTAAGTAAAAGTCTTTATCCTGCTTCCAAAGTTTCAGCATAAGCTTTCTTCAACATTAGCAGCAAACTAGGTTAATCCAGTATCATGATACAGAGCTGCAAAAACACAAACAGCACGTCAACAACTTAAAAGAGGATCTTTTTGGTTCTGGCTGCTACAATCATCAACAGAAGCATCCATAGCAAACACCAGGAACCAATTTTAGATGTGTCATGTTATAAAGTTCCTATGGTATAAAACAACACGCTCATAAGCATTCAAGACTTTTCACTACGTCACAAAAAATCTAAACTGCTACGAATACAATAATTTATTGGCTACAAAACAGGGACATAGAAAATGCATCCCTCTTATTCTACCATTTCTTCCTGCAAACAGTACTAGTGTTAGAACACCACTGCCAAGCATTAACATGCTTCGCATCATATCACATGTTTCAAAACAAGTTTCCATTTTCATTTGTTTCATAGTTCAAGTCTTCAGAGACTATTTTCAACAGTTACAAGACACCAAGCTGAATGCTGAAGAGAAAATAATACCCTGAACTCCTTCTAATACCTGTCAACAGTAAGACTTACAATACATTCCAGAAGTCAATCAGTAGAGTAGTCAACAGAAGCTATAAGAAGAAACACACTGAAGTCACATTCCAGTTTCACTTTATAAAAACTGTGACTTTGGGAAGTTTGATTTTTGAAGACTTGCAATTAAGGTACTTATGAAGTAACAAAATGTGCTTAAGTGTTGGCCCTAGTCACCAGCCAAGAGTTCCAGAGTTTTCCTATGGTAAAAAAACTAAATTCAATAAACCTGAAAAAACAGACTCTTAAAAAACCCAGAATAGGAAAGAGCAAGAAGTCTACTTAATTTTTCATAAAGTTTTACCTACCAAAACACTAGATCTTTATCAGCAGACAATCAGAAGCATATTCCCCTCAGTATACGTTAAAAAGCCCAGGAGAATTTTATTAAAGTACCTAAAAGTACATACACGCGACTTGCCATACCACAGTTCACATTCAATAGCACATCATTCAACAAAAAGAAGAGAAATAAGTACATCAGCTCTTGAAGACTGCCTGCAGAACATTTGTAAAGGACAGAAATCCTAATGGTAACAACCTGAGGCCTTTCATAGTACAGGTTATTTAGCACACAAAAGGCACTGGGTTTTTTTTCCAATCAAAGCAGCAGCTTAGAAACTGATAATGGCAATACTATGACACTTCAGGCAAGTGCAGAACTCTTAATCCTCACACTGAGTAAAACACAGTATATTCCATTAGCATCAACACCATAAACTGAAGTATGACTAAAGAGTCATGCACAGCAATCTGGTCTTGTCTCTAATAAACCTGAGCAGTAACCTTTCCAATGACAGAGTAAGTGACAGTCTCTCAAAGACCAAACAATAATAAAAAAAAAAGATTACTTGGGCTGGGAGACTGGAGGTATCTCTGAGGTAGGTGAACTGGAAATGTTTTCAGTGCTTGCAACTACGCTAGATGAAGCTTCGTTTAAATCCACTGAAGGCGAAGTCTCAACTTCAGGCTGGCTTGCTTCACTCATTTCTGTAGTCTGTAAAAACATTACAGATTAATGTACATTTTTCAAATCTTGAATAGAAAAAGCATCATACAATAACACCTAGCATGAAGTTTTAACAATTAAGTAGTTTAGATTCCTGTCATCAGTGAACCTGAACACCAGAGAGCAAGACAATTAAGAAATAAACTTTTTTTCTTCATAAACCTAGATGGTCTCTGGGACTGGGACAGATGTAACACTCTTCCATAGTCTGCAATAATAGTGTAAAAATATTAATTGGAGAAGGCACATGCAACAGCTTCCTCAGCCACACGTCTACAAAGAGACAACCACAAGAAAACAAGCTTGAATATTTCAGCAACTGAAAACCAGTTTTATTTGCATGCTCTATTACAATAAAATGTACATTTATTATTTTCGTCCTAAACTGAATTTTGGAGAAGTCTTTCAATTTCACCACTGCAATGGACATCCAAAATGATTTACAAGTCTATTGAATGCTGTAACTGAACACAGACATAAATAAATCACTTATCACTTCTGAGAGTCTAGTAGCCTTGAGTCTTATTTATTCTATTTCTTCAGCTTTCATAAGCCTCCACACAGTATAATCAAAATACAGCTTTTTGAATCTGGAACAGTACATAATCTGAAACAGATCAGATTAACTCTTCAGCAATACTATTAAACAATAATAAATACTATTAATATTGTCAAATACTATTAAAACAACAGCCTCCTGTCAACACTGGATTATTTCAAGTAATCTAAACGAACATGAAGAGGTCTGGAATGTTTGACTACAGAAGTACATATTTAAACCATGCAATATATATTCATAAATATGTACTACATATGTTGTCTTATAATCTACAAAACCCCAAAACATATATCAAATAAATCATCTGTAACAGTGGGCTTTCTAACATTTCACATCAAGCACTGACTTAATGTTATCAATTCCTCATATAACCCTTTTTCCATTTTAACAATGGAAATGAAACTCAGAGAAGCTAGGAAGGGTCCAAGATAAAATGGACTGTTATGATCACCAAGTCTGATCTACATAGAAGATCTCAGTGAGGGGTCTATTTTGTTTGTTTTATTTATAAAGAGACACATAATATTGAATTTTAATTTATCTTGGAAAGATTTATTTAGTCAGTACCAACAAATATTAAATTACTCTTATTATTAGTTACGCACACAAGCATTGCAAGATCTGTTAGCACATGCATTTTATCCTTCATTGGAAACATGAGTCTGCAGCAAACTTATATGCAAGGAAAATGTGATAGGTTGCTACTATGAGCTTTAGACAATGAAAATGAAAGACTCTGAAATCCAAGAAGCATTTGAAGAGAGCATGGAGACAGTGAATGAAATAGAAGTCTTGCCTGGTCAGATTTTGTAAACTCATCAAACAATTCCTCCGTAGAATAACTCCGTATACTTGAGGCTGTATGCTCAGACTCCAATCTGGGACCATCTTCTTCCCCCTAGTAAAGGTAAAATAACAGTAAGTATGCAGTAACACAGACCTTCTGTTCTAACTGAGAGACGTTAACTTTGGCACAGACTGAATAATGATACCTTTACTACCACCAAAATAGCCACGAGTTGAGCTACATGAATCTTCAGAGCCACTGCTCCTCTTAGGTTTAATATTTCATCTGTACCAAAGACTATAGACAGTTTAAACAGTTCAAACTTCACAGGAAAGATCATTTTATCATTGTCTTAAGTTACTTGGTTTCTGTGCTAAGAAAAATTACTGATTCTGCTATGACTTTGAATGTAGACCAACTCTCCCTATATCCATGCTGCACAAAACAGGAGGGGAAAAAAAAGAAATAAACCCTAAGATGACTTGCACCAGATTATACTTGGCACATTTCAGTTACAGCAGTCTTATCAGCAGAATTAGAATAATTTCACAAGTCTATTGTAACCTTTCAAATCAACTTTTTTCCTTTTACAGCTAGAGATTTATAATCAAGTGCAGTGAATTCACAAAGTAAAAAAGAATACACGTTTGAGGGGAAAAAAAGTTGTAAACCCACCAGACTGTAGAACTAACAAGACTTTATTTACCCCTCAAACTACAACACACACAAATTATTTTTGAGCAAGAAATCTGGTAGAAATTTACACACCCCTTGTTTTATAAGGGCTACCTAAAATCCTGTGGTCAAGCACAGGAAAAGCAAGTGTTTTCATCCAAAATGGGCTGCTATGATATACTAGGTTACACGATAATATTAATTGGAGAGTGTTAAGGTATACACTGAAGGAGCAGGAAATACAAATTTGAGCAAGCAAATCTTAAAGACAAAAGCTAAGCAATATTTTCCCATGAAATATTAGTAACCCACATCCTAGTCCATAAGATTAAATAGCACACTGATGCTATATCGAAGGGACAAGTGATCTAAGGAAAACTGACCAAGGGCTGCAAGACTGCTCTTTTTGAGCAGTACATCTCTAGCATCTTAGATCAGAGTCATAGACACAGGCTTAAGATTGCCCATACACTCAAGAGATTTGAGTAAAAAGCACGGTATACTTCACTTATTTGGTTTTAAGTTGAGAAATCTGCTTAACAATGCACTCTGTGTTACTAGAATAAAGAATGCTGCAAATAAGTTGAGATGCCACTGGTATATGTTTTTCCTGTCTCAAAACTTACTTGATCTTTCCAGTTTTATTACATCAGCCATTCAACTTGAGCAAGACTTTTTTCAGGCAGACAAAAGAATGGGACTGAATGCTATGTGGCCACATAAACTGACCAAAAAAAAAAAAATACAGCTATCCTAGATGTCGAAATGCTTAAGAAACTCACACTAATCAAGGCATTTTTTTTCTGGTCAGGCAGCTCTCCAATTTAATCAACTAGAATGCTCAACACATTTTCCAGGTTTGATGTGACATAAAAGCTTTCTTGAAGTGAGAACCATGATTAGCCCTAAAGCTGACTGATAGAGGCAATAGGAAGACTAATAACATCAGTACTACCCATGTTTATCATAGGACTGATTCTTTACCTCTGTAAATAAATGAAATTACGATGACTTTCTGATATGACCTACCTTGGGAACTCACTATGAAATATTTTCAATCGTTCATTTGTATTATTCATTACATTACTCATTTGTTATGAACAGTGTGAGACAATTACATTCAACTTAACCTAAAGAGCTGAGTAATGTAAATAAGGGGCAACATCTTGCTTATTAGCATTTCATGTATATATTTTAGCTTTGTTAATTTTTTTAAATGGAAGGAATCCAAGCTGTTAAGCAATTATTCTTAAATCTTCTATTTGTGCACTGGATTTTTAACAGATCACAGATGTAACTGGCGTACTGTGGCCTAGACTCATCTGGGCCATCAACTGCTACCGTGGTCTCTACAGAGCTATATACTATTCCTGATGACCACTTCTTTAACATCTGTCAGACAGATTAAAAAAAAAAAAACCACAAACCAAAACAAACAAACAAGAAAAAAACAGCAAAAAGCTGAACCACCACTACAAGCTTTGCTATTTGTTTCTCCCACACACACCCCCCACCCCAAACTGTCAAGCTGTATTGCCACATAACAGCAATAAACTTTAAGTAAAGAAAAACAAAAACTTGGGAAGATAACGTCACAGTTCATAGACCAACTGAGTACATTAAACATTCCAACCAAGAAGACACTATTATTTACTATTATTTATTAAATATCAAGTCAGACAGAGTAGCTAATTATTCAGCATACCTTTTCCTGGACATTCTCATCATTGTTTGCCAGGGCACAAGCATCACCTGAAGTATATTGCACTGTTGATGAAGGACTGTCTTTACAAAAGACATGGCAAACAGGAAGCCTATTAGAAAAAAAAAAGTGTCAAAGTCTTGATTTAAAATTAATAAATCATATTTTAAAATTCACTCAGCACTGCATCCCTCAACCATTTTTCAGTTGTTCCCATGAGGTGCCTAAAAAATAAAAATCATAGAATGGTCAGAGTTGGAAGGGACCTTGAAGATTATCAAGCTCCAACCCCCCTACCATGGGCAGGGACACCTACCACTACAGCAGATTGCTCAAAGCCCCATCCAGCCTGGCCTTAAATACTCCAGGGATGGGGCATCCACAACCTCTCTGGGCAGCCTGTTCCAGTGCCTCACCTCCCTCACAGGAAAGAATTTCTTCCTAATTTCCAATCTAAATCTCGCCTCTTCCAGTTTAAAACCATTACCCCTTGT
>VZRU01009559.1:213748-276718 GCA_013398155.1 Pedionomus torquatus | reverse complement strand
CAAAGGAGAGGGGGATCTGAGCGTTGCGACAGGGAGGAAGCGTCCCCCGGTCGTTATTTTATTCATCTCTCCCTCCTCCCAAAGCGAGAGAAGCAGGAGCGTTCTTAGGGAGGCTTCGCCCTGGAACAGGCTGGCTACGGGGAAGCCAGGCCTCGTGGTGGGGGGAGCCTCCTCGGGAGGGTGGTCTCCAGGCCTCAGGTACAGCCTGAGATCGGCGCTTGTTCACGGATGCTGGTGGAGCTGGAGCTGTGGCAGGCTTCCTCCAGCCCCTCGCTATCACTGAGATCTCCTTTCCCAAGGCCTGGCTTTCATTAGCAAAGAAGTTATTTCATTAGTCGGGGGGGAATCTGTCAGCAGAAGCCTGTTTAAATTTCAGCACCCCAAAGAATAATGCTTAAAATAGTGGGATCCGTTCCACAGCCTGTTCTTACTATCAACCTGATAATTAAGAGGTCACAAATAGACTTGTATCACTGCTTTGTTTCAATGGAGGAAAGCAGTTTAACCCGTCTCGAGGACACACTTTGCTTTAAAATAACACATGCCGTTTCAGATTAAATCAATAGCAAGAAGGACCACCGCTCTTTGCTGCAGTGAAATTTGGCCTCCCATCACCTTGGAGAAGGGATGCAGGGTGTGAGGCTGCCTGACGCCTGCAGAGCTGGTGCCTGTGTACAAGTGGTAGGATGCTTGTAGTTTTGGTGCAAGGCAAGCTGGGAAGCATTCTTTGTATGGATTTCAATAGGAGCTTTACTTGTTTTCAACTCGTACCTGTTTGTGGTTATGAGTCTAATTAAATTTATGAGCATTATGCACCAAACCAGGAACAAACCCTCTGTTGCTTAAGGGTTTCTGAATTATTTGGGTGTGCCAGCCTGTCCCTACTCCTCTCTGCCTTCCCCATGTGGTGAATAGATTGCAACTGCAATATGAACTGAGTTTGAGACTCTTTTCTTCAGAAGTGATGTGGAGGAGATGATGTCTCCAAAGAGAACACAGTGGGCTCAGTTTCTTACATTAGAAGGGGTCACAGGGAAACAGCACTAGCCTCGAAAGCCTGAATCCACTTTTAACCTATTTCAGACTATGCTAAATCTGTTGCCAAGGGGTGAGGGTGTTTCTCAAGGCTTGGCATATGCCTGCAATTAATATTTTTTTTTTATTTAGGTTTTCCCTCACTGTTGAAATGTTTTGTCTAAACCCTAAATTCTGACTATTCACTGATGGTGGGACTACATTTACATAACGCTATGGCTGGGTGTAACCAGCTGAAGCTAGAGCCTATTACAAGGACAGTTTCCCTGCAGTGCGCCTCCTGAGGAGCGTCCACTACTTGCAGCTGGAGGGAGGAAGCTCCAGGCTTGCTTGCCCTCTGTAATTCCTCTCAGATTTAGCTAGTAGATGAACAAGGAGTTGTCATTTCTTTGGCCTGGCAGTAACTTGGCGATGCTTTACCACATTTTTGAAATCTGTCAAAACCTTAGGATGTACTGGAGTAGGGTTTTAATTTTAGTTTCAGCAGAAAATGCTCCTGGTGTGCCACTTAACCCAGCCACTTGTCAGAGCAGCCATACTGGTGAGAGAGAAGACAACTCTGGGTGTCAGGCCCCTGAGTGCACTAATAAGCTTTAATTGCCCCGACCAGCTTCACCTGGCAGCTCTACCCACATTCTCTGTCCTCAGTGCTTGCCTGAGTCAGGCTGCAGGGGTTCCTGGATTCAGTAGCTATGCTTATACTTGGCCTGGGACCCTGTTGATCTGGACACTGATCTGCAGACTGGCTTCCTGGCTTGACCTTGGAATTGCCTTGTTGCTATGGTCTTGCCTGATGACTTGGACTCTGCCCAGCACCTGGCTGTTGTCCTTGCACTGGCCCTGCTGCCCTTTCTCAGGTAGTGTGGGGTGGTCCCTCCTCTGGTGGCCTGCCTGTTATGCCTGGCTTGCAGCTCCCTGTCCTGTTTCCCTAGATCAGGCTTCATTGTTTTCTGACACTGGGCTGCGTCTGTTCATTGTAGGGCTCTAGTGACCTTTCTGGTTTCCCTCCAGGGCAAAGAATTCCCTGTCCCTAGCCTGCTTGCCTTTGCTGTTTGGCTTTTCCAAGGTTAGTGCCTGTCCCAGAAGTTGTTGCACTCTGTTGCTTCCTGAGAGGTATCGCAGCCCTCTCCATGCATGGCAGGAGTTTACCTGCAGTCACAGGCTGGAGAGGGAAAGGGTGTTGCATGGCACAGAGTTTCTTCTGATTTCCCGGCAGGAGCAAAACTTTTACATTTAAGATATGTAAATAAGGGTCAGAAGTTTGTAAGATGGTGGATTTGCCTCAGCTTGGGCATAGCTCAACTGGTAAAGGGTGGGAGCAGCACACATCAGAAAGGCTCAGGCTCCTCGCACCCAGAGCCTGCTTGCCACTTCTCCACATAGGAGGGTTAGACAGGAAGCTCTGGCTGCCTTGGAGGGCTGGGGGACTCGGTGGGGGCGCAAGAATCTGTCTACCCAGATCGGTTTACAAGGCTGGGACCATACAATACAAGCTCTTGGAGGCAAGGGCTGTGTTTATCTCCATACAGTGTTGATCACAATAGGATCCTATTTCTGTTTAGGGGTTTAGGGCTTCCAGATGCAATGCTAGTCAATGTCTATAATAAACAATAATATTAATAATAAGTATTAACATGCCAAGCTGCAAATCACTGACATAGTTTTCTAATATTGCTGGTTACTTTCCAGTATTGTCCTCCCGTCCGACTGCAGTACATTGTATACAAAAGAATTGGAACCCAATAATCGACGTGTCAAGAGTTTGAAGGCGTGATTGCATTTTTTTCTTCTAAAATCCGTCTATTGAAACTGACATCACAACAAGTGAGTTCATTGGCCTAATAAACCCAGTGTCCAGCATGCACACACTGTTCTGTATACCAGAACATTAGTAATTAGGCTGGTAACAAGGCTGCTGTTGCATGGAATAACTAGTATGAAAATGTTAAAAGTAAGCATAATGGGAGAATAATGTAGTGAAAATGTAAATAGTAGACATCAGATATGACATTAATTTTCAGTCTTGGGAAGACAGCTGAAAGGGGGACTTTAACTATAATTTGTGTTCTCTGTTTTACTGAACCTATAAAAAGTCTACAATGATTTTGTTCTTCTGACCACAGACACGTAGCTTTACATTTGAACAGAAATATAGCTTTAAATTTAGATGTTAATTTCATGTCTGATTGCAGACATAGTAGAAACTTTACCCTAAAATAACATTTCTTCTATAGCTGGCTCCTTTTGTGCTACTGAAAGAAATAATAATGAGAAAGTATTCCAGCAGGAGGAGCTGGTTTAGAAGCAAATGGATTCCATGGCAACTCCTGACTCTACATGACACCTAATAACTAGCATTTATGTTGGAAATTGTCTGTGTTATCTTGTACCCCAGATCTTGTCTTCTTATAGGGTTTTCCCCTCATTTTAAAGCAATAAAACCCTATAAGTTTTGTTGTTTCTTTTTTTTTTTTTTTAAGATAGATTCAAGAATTAACATTAAGTGAAATGGGTTTGCCTTAAATGTGTGCTTAGGCAAGCTATTTTGGAATGAAATTATTATTTTTTTTAATATTTTAGAAATTAAATATCTGCTGAGAAATGCATCGATCAGTCAAAGGAAGTGTTGTATAGGATCAGAATGTTGGAACTGCGTATTTTTTAATGTCATGAGATATCCATATTCAACAGTTTGAAACATAACACAAGAAAATCCAGCCGAATCAGACTAGTATCTTGGTTCTCACAGTGCTGAATGCACCAGGGGAATCTTATAATGGGCAGTTGGAGAATAACCCAGTGCTACAGGCATCCTGTCTGCAGTCAGTCAGCCAGTTTGACTGATTTATGGTCTGAAGAATGTGGATTTATATCCTTCTGTGCCATGATCCAATCTAGTGCACGTGTGGGGCCTGATAACTGATGCTGTTTGAGTGTGGAGTATTTGAACTTGCTATTTTATACATAAATTGAAAGGAATCTGTTCTTAAACCGTCATGTGGTAAGCAGCCTTTGCCTTTGACAGTTTCGGTAGTACTGCATGACCGAGAGAGCATTAGCTGAAATTAACCCTGGAGATGAAATTTTCTGCGGACACTTTGTGGGCTGGCTGGTTTCTCAGTCAGCTGTTACTTATCTGGTTGCGTGAGGGCCTCAGATGGTAGAAGAGCATAGTCTAGGCTTGTGGAAAAAAAAACCACCTGTATCTCCTGTGGTCCAATGAAAGCTGATTTAGGTTTGTGCTGCTCATTCCTCTTTGGTATGAGTGGAAGAATGAGGAAAGCATGGCTGTAGAAAACTCCTGGCTTCGTGACTGTTTGACTGGGGAAAACCGCAATCACAGACAGTGTTGTAAGGTACAGGTGAAGGGTGGCCCAAATGAGAAAGGTGGAAGACTTGAGGGTAGTCTGATCTTATTGCTACATGTTACTGATATCAAACTACATATTCATACCTCCAGAAGATGTCTTAACACCATTTAACTTTTTGCCCAAGGGAAGGAGTGCTTTTTCTAATCTTTTCCATACAGACAAGATAGGCATTACTTATTACGTATTGCTCAAAACCTGGAGTAATCTTGAGCAAATACACTAAATGGATGGGTAGAAAATGTGAAAAAGAGTTTTGTTTTTGCTTATCTTTACTGTAGCTCACAGTCAGATGCTGGCACGGAGTTCCTCCTTCAAAGTGTTTGTCATCAAACCCAAGCTACTATAACTAAAATATTAGATCATGTGACAAAGGTGATGAGGAAAAAAAAAAGGCAGTCAGACTTTGAAACACAGGTTGAAGAGAAAGGCATAAAAATGGAAAAGGCAATGGAAAATACAGAAAGCCCAGAGAAGGATAATCTGGGTAGCAGCAGTAGTAAGAAAATAATTTTTAAACCTTTTTAGGTGTATTTATTTTTATCTAGAAGAGAAAGGAAGATACGCCACAGAAAAGAGAAAGAAGGGTATAAATAAAAGAAAAACAATGCTAGACAGATTGGGGAATTGAAATGGAGGTGAGGTAAGGACTGAAATGGGAAAGCGAGTGTAATTATGGGAAAGGAAGAATTAGGAAAAGTAGAAATTTCAAACAGTGAATTACTTGATTTGTCTTTATTTGTTTAACTTAGTAGATTGCTATTTCTCATGCTGTGAAGTTTTGTGGTTTAGAGAAGAGACAGCAGAACAGTGTTGCATTGGTGATCTGAGGTGGACATGGATTGGATTCTTGCGTGAAAAGATAAGTGGCAGATAAAAGAATGAAATAATGACTGTGAACAAAGTTGTCATCCCCTCCACTCCCCTTTTAATTGCAGGAAAATAAGGGGGTATGAGTAAAGAAATGGAGCAGAGGAAGTTAATTTGAAAGGAGATTGTCTTCAGTTACGCATGAAGTTAACACAGACAGGGATCTGATTCCAGTCAGTAATCCCTTTGCTCTTCCAAAAGATCAAAGTGACATTTCTCCTCTGAATATTAGTTTTGGTGGGTTCTTCCCTTGTTTTAATAGCAGTGGCAACAGTAACTGCTAACTTCAATGCCTTGTTATGTTCATGCTAATAAGTAATGTGTTCATGTTACTACAATATTTATATACATATAATTATACATATACATATGTAATATTCTACCATGAATGTATTTATTCTTCTTTCCCTGAGAAATGTTGACATAACTGACTATATTTTATTAATGTCATATGGTGTACTTCCAAATGTCAGGCTATGGACCAGTTTTTAATGTGGTTCAAGTTGGCATGAAGTAACACGAGAGCTACAGGCGTAGATGGGGAAAATGGAAAGAAGAGTATGTATAGTTTATAAAATGAAGTGTATGAACTTTAGGGTTATAGCTAAGAAAGGATTTTTCAATAGCAAGAATCTCACCCCTAAATGCACCCAGAGTGGAATTCAAGATGCTGAAATTCCCCTGTCTGGTGAGTATGGAAAATCGGGTGTCTCTAATGAGACTGGATAACCACATATGAAGAGCAAAGCCTCACACAAAGGTTGAACACTGGCACGTAGCTTATATTTGGTACCTTGCCTAAGACTGTAGGAGAGGTGCTTGTCTGATTAGGGTACGTTACTTAGAACCTTCCCCTGAAAACAGAGGCTTGCTGTCTTTCAGAGTGAAGGGGAAGACTTATGCTTCTTTATTTAAAAATTAGCTGCATTCCGCTATCCCATCTGCTCCCATACAAAATTCCCTCCTTCAGTTCTTTCTTCCCTTTTCTGACTATGTTTTACCCTGATGTGCATGAATCACCAGGTGAGTGGTGGAGGTCTTCTTCCTGAAAGATGTGCCATCATGACAAAATAATTTGGTGTAATGAAAGCAGATGAGATTATATAATAGAATCAAATAAGACTGTTGCTTCACAGTAGCCCTGTCTGTGATTCAAAGCTCTGTCCCTCCTTGGAGATGGGATTCTTATCCTGTTTTTTTTTGTTTTTTTTTGTTTTTTTTTTTTTTCATTAGGGATATTTTTTTCATCTAATTTAATCTGATTAGCAGTTTTTCATGGTAACGAGTTCTTAGTCTGTTTCCGTAAAGTCAATGATTCCTAAGAATTAAATAATTTTAGGATGTTACCTACCCATCCAATTCAAGAAAATATGATTTATCCCTGAATTAGAAATGTTATAAAATCCGTAGCTGTTAATCTTGGAATCCTAGGTCTGAGTGAAGGATTTGATAATACTAATGCTACCATCTCTTCACCAAATCCTTTGAAAGTAATAACAGAAACTAAATTTGATCTGCTAGTAACATACATTGGGAATGCATTTCATCCTCTGATCTCTGAAGCAAAGGGCAATGCATCAGCAGAAAAGAAACTTCAGTATATCTTTCAGTCACTTAACGTTGGACTTTCTGTCCAGGTTCTGTTCATTTCCTTAGCAGCATCCCTATTTCCCAGGCTGTGAAGCCAAAACCAAAGGACGATCAGCAGTGCTAGGACAAAAGTCCAAAAGTCCTCTAATACTGCAATCCAGCCACAAGTTATTGACATGGAATTAAATTAAAACAACAACAACAACAAAATTATTTGTAGGTGACTGTGTCTGTCTAAAGTTTACCAAGAGGAGGCGAATATTACTAACAAAAGTTTCAGAAACTTTACCCAGCTGTTTCTTCTTCTGAGTTACTGGGTAGCATTGCAGAAGATGGCACTGCAACTGTAACTATGAAAGCAATGTGTTAATTCTTTATTAACGTGCTTTACAATTTCTAAACCTTTAGCTAAGAGGTCTTTGCGAAGATGCAGGAGGCGTTTGCCTTCTGATGCATGCTATTGTATATAAATCCCAGAGTCGCTCTTGTCTTGAGAAGTGTAGAGCGTGTGTTTTCCTAATTTCTGTGGGGATGAGGCTGAGAGATGTTGTCAACATTTATAATGTAGGAGTCAAGTGAGAATGTGTGAGATGCACAAAGGCGGATCTTCACTAGATGAGTATCCCCTGTGTGGGTATGGCCTGAAACCATTCTACTTTGGTCAGTTCTGAGCATTTAATTACCATGGAGAACTTAGAAGTCTCCACATCCCTCTTTTCCCAGATTAGCTCATTCCCTCTTTGAATCAAGTCACTTAGAATTAAAATCTAAAATTAAACTGGCATTTGTCTTCATCGTACTGTGCGTATTTTGCACCTGTCTTATTTACTTTTATATTCTTGGAGTAACATTGCATCGTATTTTGAGTTTAGCACAGGAGGGCCTTATGCGATTATTTGTAAATCTCAGCTTGCAGGAACCTAACCATGGACTAGGACTTCCTCTGTGTTTCGTATCCTATAAATGGAGAATGAAATTCCCCTGAAAGTCCTATCCCAGAAAGCTGAGTCCGAGGGTAACATGAAAAACTGAGTCACCCTGTTGGCAGGGGTGGGATGGGACAAGATGCTGTGACTGGGATCAACTGTTAGATAGTCATGTAGTCTGCCTTGGTAGAGAATTGACCTGTTTTATGTTGTATTTCAGGTAGGGCGAAATAAAAAAAAGAGACTATAGGGATAAATTTTGCTTTGGCATGGGTGAATGAAAGGGCCTTTTTACAGACATGGCAGGACCATCTCGGTGTTTTTTCCAGCTTCCTCTTTAGTCATTGCAATTGTTTGAGAAAATAAAATAAGGCTTAATTGTGGAATCTTCACAGCTACAAAGATGACAGTTTATCAGAACTTGATATTACTGTGCTGCTACAATGAGTAATTAGTCCCTAATTAGTTGGATTTGCTGACAAGTACATGATGGGAACTCACCATGTGTTATTGACATCTGAAACAATTTTATCCTGTTAGCTAGAAAAAAGTACTGCTGTCAAGTACATAAGTCTAATTTTCCCACATTAGCACTACATGGTAGAAACGGAGTAATTTCCATTCCAAGGTACAAATTTGCTAGTGTGTGAAGAATGCTGTTTGTCACATTTATGTGGAGATTTAGAGTGTAGTTAGAGAAAGATGGTCATATTTCTAGACTCCCCTTTCTACTGTTCTTGCCAGTAATTCACAGTGCAGCCCTATAACTCTTTGTGCATATGTCATGTTATCGAGTCCGTGATTCTTCAAAAATGCCCAATTCACCTCTGCTGTCATTACAGTTAGTGGGAATATTACTATTGGGAATGATAGTTTTTAGCCCTGAACACTTTTCAGTCTTCATTCCATTGGTTTGCTAGCATATGAACAATACTTCTAGCCAATGTCTTTGTATTACTTCCCTCCCACCTCCAGCAATGTTCTCATTTATATGCTAAAATCTAGATTTAGACACCACCCCCCCCTAAGATGGCCACTTGTGGTATTTTTAATGATTTTTAATGAGATCTCCGTCCTGTCCTCTCATGTGTGTGACCTTTGTCATCCTGCAAGGAGATGTTACCAGTTCTGTGTATGAATCTTCTGCGAGGAGAGATACAAGCCTTCTATTTTGGGTGCATATTTTTATTGAGAATCTTGGTAGGGTAGGACTAAGATGGAGGAAAAAAGCAGCAGTGAAGCCTAATGCACGGGCTTAGTGATGGTTTGATATTTTTTCCTTCTGAGGCAAGATCCGAGCTGAGAAGGTGGTTGTGATTTGGTAGGAACAGAGATGCAGAAGAAAGGCTTACTGGCTTGGAGAGTCCTGGATTCAAATTGCATTGGTGCAGTATGGAGCTCATTAGAAGATCTGAGTACAAGACATATTGTAAACATATTTAATTGCAGGATGGCGTAATCACTGTGGAGAATGTTTTCTATACAGCTTGTTTCTTCTGTCTAGATTGAATCTTCTGTAGCAATTATTTACACAAAGACTCGTTCAGTGCAAGCAGCAAAATTACTTTCCAGAGAAGTTCCTTTAACATAGAAGTTCCCTTCACACACAGTCGATGAAAGCAGCATAACCTCTCACCAGTCTGTGACATCAATAACAAACTTGGTTAGTTCACTCCCAAGCTTTTGCAAATCACTACAGAAAAACCTGCATCAAAATTTCTGTGGATGGAAGTCTTGGCACAGCCTGCTGAAGTGTGGTGTGCTCTGAAAAGACCTGCCATTTAAGGTATGTTTTCAAAAGCACAGGTAGATAGGAATCAAACGTAGCCAATAGGATGGGCACAGGCTGGAAGTAGAAATGGAGAAAGAAAAAAGTTCTCAGCAGCAGCCCCACGCGCCCTTTTGTAGCTCACGTTGTCTGGCTGGGCATCCTGTGGCACCCAAACCTTCTGCAGAAAATATTACTTCTCATGCAGCAGGAGAATTCTCCCTTCTCCTAAAATAGCGTGGAACAGTGGATTTTCAACACTTATGGTTCTTCTGAGTTAAAAAATAGATGGGCTTGATTAGCTAATTAAGCTTGAGTATGTAAGTATTCACCCATATCTGCACAGGGATAGCAGAAGCGACATAGGACCTATGGAAGATTTGCTGTCTTCTGGAGTGGCAAGTGAAATATCTTTGGTGATTTTCAGGTGCATTAGCTGCAGTTAAACAACTGAATTATTAAACAAGAAATAAGAGCTCACTTTGGCTACCTAAGTGCTGTTTCAGATGCCTTAGGTCACTTGAGGCACCCAGAGATACAGACAATTGTGCCATGTTTCTGATCTCATGGCCCTTTGCAGATGGCACAAGTTCATCTGGAGCTGAATGTGGAAGCCAGGTGACATATTGCACATGAAATGGTAATATATTAGCATGTAAGCAAATAAATCAAGGGCAAATGTTGAATTTAGCTGCAAGAAAAGATTGGTATCTTATCTCAAACTAAACCCCAAAAAGTTTATATAAAAATCACTGGTGCAAATTTAACATTTCACAGGAGGTGCCAAGCACACGTGGATGGGCGGGTGGCCTATTTTTACATCCACGGTTTGGCTTTCTCAATTAGCAGACAGATTTTTTTTTTTCTACTTTCAGGGTTAGTTTGGACTTTTTTTATGAAGACCTTTAGGACATGGAAAAACATATACGGTTTGCTTGTATTACCTTGCTTGTCCTGCTTTGGTACATATTACCTAGGCTAGAATAGTGTCCGTAACACATCACAGAGAGATCATCTTAAAGACTGTTCACTGTGATAATTTACTGCCACTAATAAGGCTGCCTGAATAGGCGTGATTGTAGGGTTTACAGGAAGTGGAAGGATGAAGGGAAGTTTACCTTAAATGGGAGTGGTGGGGGCAAGAAGAGAGTGATAATTTAAGAACCGGCTGCAGTAAATAACCTGAGGGAGTGATACCTGTTGGGCCAGTTCATCAAACTGTCTTAAAATACCACAGCACCCTTTTCTTGACTGAGGGAGGAGCAGAGGAATTTGGATTCAGGTGGTGATGTGCGAGAGCAGATGCACAGGGGATATCTCCTTTTTATAAGTACCCCCCAGAACTAGGAAACTGGGATTACAGAATTTATCTTTCCTTAAACGCAGCCTGTTCAGTGAATGTTTAAGTCTTACGTTAGACCCTAGGATGGAGGTTGATGAGAGACATCCTGCTTTTTTCTTCAGGATGACCATCTAGAGGTGGTCTCCAGGAGCAAACTAATGACAAAGAAGAGGAATTTTGAGTCAGCAGCACAACCCCCGGAATTCATCTAGGGCATTTTACAATAGAAGAGGAAGACCTGCATTAGTGACAATGGCTTCATGGTGCCACTGTGATACATTCAGTACTCGGACAAAAAACATTTAAGGGAGGTTCTAAACAACCAATTGCATTGTAAGAACTCCTGATGGAGATGGGGGAGTGGTTGTACGTTCCCTCCAGCCCCTGCTAAGTACTGTTGTGATGCCATTGTCCGAGTAGGACTGGATAAGATGGAAAGGGTGAAGTCATACTGGCAGGCTTAACTACATCTCAACACATAAGATGGGGATGGTTTTTGTTGCTCTTTCCAAATTTTGGAAGAAGTATTGTACCCCAGTAGGCAGGCCCAGAAGAAAAAACTACTTGCAAAATGGAATGAGAAACTTAACATTAAATACGTAACTAAGATGCTCATTTATGCATAATAGTGATAATTACATCACCAAAGGATTTATCTCTAATTTTTTTTTTTCATGCTTTTGTTAGGCAGCTGTTCTCACTTTCCGCCATTAGATACCACTGGGTTGAACATATTGATTGTTCCTTCTAAGCAGCTGTTTCAAATGCATCACAATTCCTTATCTTGGATTTTTCAGATAAATACTGGTTCTAATCAATTTGCTTAAATTAATTCTGTATTATTTCAGACTTTGTCTTCGTGAATCCAATACTTTTGTTTAAAAAAAAAAATAAATTTCAAAGATGTTATTTAGAAACTTCACCAAACCATTTCTAAAAACAATTAACATGCTCGGAAAATATATACAGTATTTCCAAACCACAGTACAAATGGTACAAATGGCATTACAGAAACTCGTTAATTGGTTAATACAGAACGCTGAAGCTATTGTCTGCTACTCTGCAGTTAGACTGTTTTGTGATGTGCGTTTGCAAAGCAACAAGAGTAGCGTCACTATGTTGGCATGTTGTTTGACTGTGGCATAGCTTTTTTTTTTTCCTTTCCCCTAATTAATTAAAATTGTTGAGGGACAATATATTGCTTCAGCCAAGCATTTTCCCAAAGAAAGGACTTAATTTCTCTGAAAATATACTTGCAGATTAGAGAAAACAATTCTCTTTAAAATGGACATAGAGCTAAGTGTGTATATAACCAAACTTTTGCCTACCAAGTTGAAAAAAATCTACAGTGCTGCGTGACACAGCACCGTACTATATTGGACAGAGGCAAAATGGCAAAGAAGAAAGCTGTATCCTCTACCAGGCTGCAAATATAGTGACAAGTATTTCTGTTGTCGTCCCATTTTCTTAGGCAATACAGTCAACTACAATAATGAACTATACAATTTTTAACATCGTCAGGTGATGTGATGATCTCTGAAAACACTCAGCTACGGAACTGACTATTTAAAAAACTTTTCTCACCATTTAGAGGTGTCAGATATACATGAAATAAATTGCTGGTTAACTATTGACCCTTTGAAATCAGCCAGCCTTCCCTTGGCTGCGGTGCAGTGGTGCCAGCAGGGCCAGGGAGGTGATTAGCACTGGTGAGGCCAGGCCTGGAGTACTGCGTCCAGTTCTGGGTTTACCAGTACAAGCACAGACATACTGGAGGGAGTCCAGTAAAGGGCCGCAAGGATGATGAAAGGACTGGAGCATCTCTCATGTGAGGAAAGGCTGAGAGACCTGGGATTGTTCAGTCTGGGAATGGTCTCGGGGGGATTTTCATCAACATGTATAGATATCTGAATGGAAGATGTTAATAAGGACAGAGCCAGGTTTTTGTCAGTGGTGCCCAGTGACAGGACCAGAGGCAAACGGGCACAGACTGAAATGTAAGACATTCAGTCTGAATAGCAGGAAACACATTAAAAAAAGTGAGGGTGACCAAACACTGGCACAGGTTGCCCAGAGAGGCTGTGGAGTCTCCATCCTTGGTGATACTAAAAAGCTGCCTGGACGTGGTCCTGGACAACCAGCTCTAGGTGGGTTTGCTTGATCAGGGATGGGGGTAGACTAGTTGACCTCCAGCGGTCCCTTCCAACCTCAGCCATTCTGTGTGGGTACACCACCACCAGGGTCATCTTTTTTTCTGGGGGGGAGGAGAGGAGGGAAGCTGCCAGGCACCAGCTCTGCTGTGTTCTTTTGTCTGGCGAAACACAATGGAAACAATAGCCACAGGATCCCTCAGAGAGGGACTGGCTGTCAGCTAAAGGCACGGCTGAAGGAGTTCAAGTACGACTGCTCTGTTTAAGGTCTAGTCTAAACATCATGATTTAGCGGTTGTTGCCTCCAAGCACTCAGCGTTTTGAATCCCCTTAAGGCTGAGGACTGGCCTCGGGGTGAGTAGATCTGGGTGAGCAGTCTCATCACTTGGTGGTGCAGGAGACAGATGCTGTGACCTTCTTCCTTCATGGCTTGTGGACATAAGTACCTCCGTGGTGCTATCACTGATCTGGGCATCTCTTAGATGCTACATACGGTCTGGCAGAGCCTTGCTCATCAAGCTGTTGGTTGTAAACACCGTTTTTAGAGCCTCCCTTTCCCTTATTTACAGACTGTAGTTGCCCACTTTAACACTGAACAAGATACCCGATTTCATATGCCTTAGTCCTTCAAAATACAGGAAGAAGACACTAAACTTTAACTGTGATCTATATAAATTGCATCATTGCTATACTGGAAATATTTCATACTACTCAGAATGCCTTTATAACCAGATTTACTGCATATATAACTAATACAAATTTATGATTTTTTCCCTTTAGATTATTGCCTTCAAAATATAGTACATGCAAGAGCGAGCTTTTTTTACTATGTATCTCATACTTTACACGGAAAAACCTAACACGAAACATTCTTATGGACATATTTTATTAAAGATGAAATATAACACACCCATCAATATTTTCAGCAGTTCTTAGATGAATTTTTTTACTTTGCCCTATAAATTAAAAAAGGTGACTATTTAAACTACACTGATACACGGGCTACAGAACACTTTTCAAAACGAAGACTATAGCCCTAAATTTGCGCAAATTGCAGTATCTTTTGTCTTTTATTTTGATGTGTCAAAATTCAATTAACAACAAGACTTCTGAAAGAAGAAAGCTGAAACACGAAAAGACAAATCTTCATAAAGGAGTAAGGCCACTGTGGCTAACTCTGTGTTACCAGAGTCAATACAGTAGTCACTTTCAGTTTCCTAGTTGTCTTGAGGTTTGAAGTTGGTTCCACTAAGGCAAACGCATTTTTGGATGGCCAGAATGACCAGACGTCTTAGCTGCAGGACCAGTTCTTTTGAGTGGACTTTTCAGGACACCTTACTCCAGAGCCAGGTGACTCGTGGCATCGGACACTTCTGCTGTGGCTTGTGCTGAGGTACCCGCTGGGATAACATTCAGGTAAATATCGTACTGTTGGTCTATGCCAAGGTAACTGTCACTCATCAGGTACAACGTGTAGATACACCTGAAATGTAACAAGCAGAATGGTTAGTTTGGAAATTAGGTCCTGATGGCTCGAAAAAGACAGTCATTAAAAGGACTTAATTTGTAAATTTGTCATACTTTCCGGGAGTTTCAGGAGTATAAAAAGCAACCGAAACAGTATTTCGGTTTCTGATGTATCCAGTTCTCTTCAGGGCGATGAGTTCTTTTTTATCGACTTCTCCCAGTATCAAAAACCATCCTTCATCTTTAACTTTGGGGAATCGGGGAGCCACCGCTTTACTGTCTTGCTTTCCCTGTTGGGAAAAAGAACCAGCTTAGGAAAACTAGGAATCACCTTTCGAAAAAGCCATTCTTCCTTAAATGAAAACCACCTCAAAGCCACGTTGTTGTGAATTCTTACATAAGACTAATTTAGCCAGACTAAAATTTTTTTATTTCTTCCCAGATGAGCTTTTTTAAAAACAATGAAGTCATAGTCCATGGAGAAAAATCCAGAATATGAGATACTATTCCATTTATTTTGTAAGCTGTTAAAACTTGAATGGAAATTCTGCTTCTTTTTTTCAATTTCATGGAATATATTCCGAATGCTATTCTCTGCAGAAGGGTTAATTGTAAACCTAGTGTCTTTAAGTAAAGCTAAACAATAGCATTCAAGATTAATACAAAGACAAAAACAGCACTCGAAGTCTTTATTTGAGGTTGATATAGCAAAAGCAAAGATTATTGCAGTGATTCTTTAAGACAGTGACTTTACTGCTGGAAGCTGAAGACATAACGACGCACACTCCATCAGCATTCATTCCCTGTTCCCTAGCTGGGAAGGTTTTACTGAAGATTTATACAGAAGAAAAAGAACCACCGTAGCAATGAAGCTTGAGAAACAGTTTGATCCAGCTGTTTCTTACAAAAAGGGAGATCAAATTCTAGGAGAGGTTTATAAACCAGCCATCACTACATGAAATGCCCCTGCTCCCTTCTTTTCCATGGCTTCTGGTCAGGGAAGGTCTCTGGCAGTGGCTGGCAAGCAAATAGAACGAATTATGGAGGAGCTTTGACCCCTTTTCCTTCCTACAAGTGAGGCAGTCTCCCCTTGAAGCTATGGGGAACCTGCTTTAGTCAGGACCAGAAGTCTTTAAGTAATATAAGTTAACATCAGGACTCACACCCAAACGTACATATCTCTGTTATTATTTTTATCAAAATGAAGTCGTCTTAAGAGTCTCAGAACTAACATCCGAAACTGATCTCTGCTTGTATCTTGAACTCTTCTTCATATCTCAACAAAAATGCGGGTAATTATAATTCTTAGTTGTTTGAAAGGGTATGCAGATGAAAACGCTGCAGCTGTAAGTAAGCGATAGCTCCAGTTTCAGCAGAGTCTGAGGGCAGTGTAGGAGGCAAGGTCCTGACACGCAGGTACAGCCAGATCCCGCTGCTCCGGCAGAACAGCTGGAAACCTGGGCAGCTGGAGGTGTTCCTGGCTGGGCCCAGTGCAGTGATCAGCCCAAGAGGAAATGGGACGTGCCTGAACTGGGCAAAGGAGTAGGACTGAAATTTAGGTGCAGAAAAGAATTTAGGTAGAAGTTGTTCTAGGAGCTGTTCGGAAAAACTTCACATACAAAATATGAGGAAAAAATCCTCAGTAAACATTTTAATAGGTAGGGCCGGGTCAGCCGAGTGGAGGTATGTGGGAATGTAGCAGGGAAGATTATAAACTGGTTTGGGGAAGCAGGATATGCAAGAGTATGAGTGGTAGAAGTTTGGGTAGAAGTAGTTAAATACCACCCGTGAAGTTATTCTCTCTACTGTCACTGCTTATAGTACCCAAACAAATGAACTTTCTGAGTTTCTGGTTTGTAAAAAATAACAAAAAAAAAAATAATGGAGTTGAATTGTTCTAGGATTTCACCTGAAGAGTCTGTTTACCACTCTATTGCAACCTGAAAAACCATTTGCTTCATTACTAACAAAGAAAAGGCTTTGAAAGTGTTCATAATTTACATAATACTTAAGCCGCGAACCCCCCTGTGAAGTCGTAGAAAGCATTATTGATAATGGAGATGGATTATTGGAAACTTGTGGACTTGGGAAGGAAATGATAAATGAATGTACCTGATAGCCCATCTGGGTTCTCTGCAGGTGTATCTGGAGCACATACTCCTGATCAGCGTGCAATTTGATCCATCTTTTGTCGTCCCGCATGTCTGTTGTCAAAGGAACAGGCACTTCGTTCTGCGGCTGAGCTGGGTCATCCCAGCAGCCCTTAATGCTCAGGCTGACGTTTACAATTGGCAAACGGCACAAGAAATTCCAAGCCTGTAGGAAAAACGGATCCCTGTGGATTACAAGACAATCTATACAATCACTGTCACTGTAACAATAACAATTCAGTGTGCAGTCCACGTATTTTTTCTATAATATTTTATTATGTATTAGAATATCATATATAATCATACAACTGTCAATCATAAGCATAAAATACTTTTCATTAACCTTTTACTCTACTTTCTTCTACGCAAATAAAACAAACATCAAACTCCTCAAGCACATTACACATGCCTCACTAAGATTACTGATGTCTGAACACAGGAAAAATTCCTTACCACTCCCGATTAAAGTATTTTTTCTCTATAAGCCACTTAAAAACTAGTATAATTAAGTTTTAAATTAAACTTCCTTAGCATAATCCATAAAGAACAAGTCACTGCAGTGCTAATTAGCAATGGGCAAACCTCAGAGAGTTCAGAGGATCAGTTCAGATAATTAACCAAAAGTTCAACTGCACATCCAAAGTTATCCCTAGATTTTTTCTTTTTTAAGGCTTTCTTGCATCAATCTTAACAAACCCTCTTTCTTACAGTCCTCCTGAGGAATCTTAAGTCTCTGTGGTTTCTCATGAACTGCAACAGGCCCTCAACTTTCTCTCATCCTTGTACAGAGAACTGTTGTGAGAGGCACATGATTTCTGCAGCCGAACATGACACTCGCTTCAACCTTAAAGTGGCATCCTGAAAACAGAGCCCCATGCAAACCTCCTTCTGGGCTCCATCCGATGAGGAAAAGCAGCTCTGAGAAGCTGTGAGCAAGATGGAGGGGAACAACGCAGGCTTTCATTTAGTGGAAAGAAAACCAGCAAGTTCACTCAATGAAATTCGTTAGGAAGAAGAAAAGGAAAAAGGGGCTGTGGAATGGAGGCTGTGATTTGTGGCCTCACTATGGCTGAAAAAGATAGATGAGGCTGGCACTGGAAGAAAAACAAACAAAAACACAAGAACCACCCTCCACCCTGCCCTCCTTCCCCTCCACCCCCAAAGCAAAATAGGAATCAACATTTCAGCCATGTTTTCAAACAACACATATGAAAAGCTAGAGGGTGGGAAGGAGAAGAAAAAAAAGACTATTGCTCTCGGTAAAGAGCCAGCAGATGTCGAAACGGGAACTTGTGGGAGGGAAGAGGGCAGCCATAGTCGCATGGGCAATGCTGGCCTGGAACAGAAATGTTTCATCTGCAAAACGACTAAAGTAGATGTCATTTTTCACATACTGTTTTTACCATCTTGTGTTTCAACAAAATCTATTTTCATTTTGACTGTGCTTGATGTGTCTCCAATTACTTTTTCTATGCCAGAAGACATAGAGCCCTAAAATACTAGCTCAGTTTGCTTTTTGGAGACATCATTGCCATGATTCACAGTGACAGCAATGGTACATGTTAATACGTAATGGGGGATACAGCAGCCAGGGTAAGCAGAGCTAACACTGCGCTGCCGTAGGAAAAGGGGGTGCTGTCCCTCCCTCCAACACCCTCGCGGCCTTTTCCTCCTCTGTCCCCGAGGTGCTGGCACAACCCCGCTGTGGTCGCGCAGCTTGATGGATCGGTCGCTAATCATTCTGGTGGTGATAGCATGAACTCAGATCAGCTTAAAGCTGATTTGGAAGCGCAGCCTCTAATCCTGTGAGTACTCTGAATAGGCATGGACCCGCAGGGCCACTGAAAGAAGCGGTCCAGCCTCCTCCCCTGCTGGCACAGGCATTCATGAAGCCACTTGGCTACAAGGCCATTTTGACCGACGGCGCGGGGGGGGCTGATACGAGCCCTCCCTCCTCCCTTCGTCCCCAAATGCTTGTTCCCACCTCCTTGCCCGAAGCATCGGCAGGGCCTGTGCAGCTGCGTGGCGAGCTAGGTCAGGAGAGGTGACAATGGCACAGGGAGGGCAGGACTGCCCATTTCAGCTGGTTGGATTAAAATGGCTGCATTACCAGAGCCTGGCTGAACTGAATGAGAAAACTGATTTAGGCTAAAGCTAATCTCTCGCTCTGTCTCCCCTCTCCTGTGTGCTGCGGGAACAGCTGTGCCCCTTCAATGGAGAAGGTGGGGAGGGCCAGCTGTGAGGACTCGGGCGCTGCAGTGTAAAAGCAGGGGCAGCTGTGAATTGCCCTGATGTTCTTCACACTGCCTTAGCTGAAGGCAGGCAGGAAAACGGTAACAGAAACTAAGCTTTAAGGGAAAAGATATTGCTCTTTGTCCCAACTCTGAAAGGGAAAAGGGGAGAAAAAAGGCAGAAGGAGAAAAAACACCACGGTCAGTCTTAATTAATAAGTTGTTGCCAGGATTTCACTACATTTAACACACAAGAGACTAACAAAAAATCACCTCCAGCAGATCACACTTGGATGAGACAACTTGAGTAGTAATGCCTTGACTGGCAAATCATTTTCTGTTTAATGCAGAGGTTTTTAAGATGAAGCTGACTGTAGGAACCGTACAGACCCATTGCGCCTGCCTCTGCGCGCCAGCGCACTCTGCTGTGCTCAGCACCCCAGTATAGACCAGCCTGGTGATCAGCCCTGCGGTTATACTTTAGATATCATTTACCTGGAAAACTTTTCTTGTTACAATTAAGTTGGAACAAAGTTTAATTTCAGCAGAGATCATAATGTATCGACTTCTTTAGTGGTGTTACCAGTCGCTCTTGTTGCAGACTATGATTTGGTCTGGTTTGTATGGTACAACCCCAACCTACCCTGTCAAAGGCTATTACGTCTTCATGCAGCTTTTACAGTGCAAACAAACTGAAGTAACTCAGAGTAACTTTCTAATTAGATATGAAAGTACTAGTAACATGTCATCCTCCAGGCCTTACGTATTTGAAAATTAAAGGCAAAGTTGGTACTGCTCCATCACTGACCCGGCACGGACAGGAGGAGCCTGCCATTCCATCAGCCGTGCAGTATGGAGGAAAGGAAGAAATGCTTTTCTTACTGAGGAGAAAAGTCAAGTAGTAACAGCTGAAAATGAAAGAGGTCATAGGAACACAGATACTTCCAGAGGAAAAAGCAGCTGATACTACAGCACGGATAATTTTTTTTTTTTCAATCTTGAAGTTTATTTTTTTCTCTTTCACTAATAGAGATATCAACTTAGTATTTTAAAAGATGCCTTACGCTTAAGTGATTTCAAAACTGAAAAAGATTTGTTAAAAAAATATGATTCAGAATAAATCACTGAAACAAATATGGAGTTTAGGCCAAAGATCCGAGTTAGAGTCTATACAGTTTATGAATTCAGGCTGTCGGTTTTAAAGCCTGGGTGACTTTCAATGAGGTTTAGGATTATAACTAATTTTTGGAAAATTAAACTCAGGCTCCCACGTCACTTAGATATTTCTTGACAATTTTCCTATTTTCTTGCTGAACAGAATGACAGAAGCACACAGTATCGCCTTTTAAATACATCGAGATGCCCAACGTGTCCATGAACTATACTATATGTATATTTATCTACCAAACCCATAGATTCAGATAATAATCACGAGAGAAATTCTTCATGAACCTTTGATAACATCATTAGCATTTTTGCCAATAATCTGTCTCCCCAGGACTTAGCCAAATATTCCAAATCCATGAGCAGCTTCAAGAGCTGCTATTTAAAAATTAATTACCAATCTACTTAAAAGACATTTTCTTCTTTCCAAATGTGAAATTTCTTCCTTTTCCTGTCTGCCTCAGATTTATGTAAAGCTCAAACTGTTTTTACCAGTTTCATGCTAGTAAGGAGTTTAAGATATAGGTTCAATATACTGTGAGTGAGAAGTAAAAGGTTTGTGAAGAAAAGAATGGTTTTGGCAGTTCAGTGGTGTACTTACCGCTTCATTTGACTTTATTCAGGTCTGGTGCCCGAATGCTAGGCTTCAATTCTGTAATCTTACATTATTTCATGATAGAAAATATATCACAAAGATGCATTTTTTTATTGAAGAATTTTTCTTTCGGTTGGTCCCTGTCTGAGTGTGCATTGAAGGACTTTACATATGAAGGCACTCAACAGGCAGTCTCAATATGAATTTTAATTCCTACAATAGAGGTTTTTTTTCTGAAAAAATTATGCCATAAAGCATATAGAATGTTGGTATAACTGTTTCACGTTTGCAATGACCTGCATAATCCAGTCATGGCTTTGCTATACCCAGTACGGCCATTCCCAACTCACGGGAATGAAAGTTTCTCCTTATATGAGGCTGAGGCATTATGTTTTTCCCTCTTTAGCTGCATCTGTATTTACAAACATAGACATATAGAGGCATAGAGTCATTCACAGCGGGAACGTACACACCACATACACACAAGCTATTTTTGAAGAAACTGCTAAGACATTTCAATACCAGCCAAACATATTTATCTGAGGATTAATCTTCATCTATTGAATCAGACGAGAACACTGCCATGCATACAATTATTTAATTAGCAGCCAAATCCTCTGCCAGTCAGCAGCCGTTCCAGGCATACTGATGGGGCAGTAGATGCAAATCTCACAGTAGTACTGCTTTTTCTCATTACTACTGCAATTAGCACTTAAATTGATGCTTTAAACATACTAATTTCTGGAATAATTCAGGATTTGTATGTTACCTGGGATCGCCTCACTGCAGAGACGACACCAGATTGCTACGCAAATTGAAGCACTTTTGAGCCAAATAACCATCATCATATCAGACAGAGCCAATTTGCATTTGCTTTTAAAGATAACAGAATGGCAATTTATGCAAATAAATTAAGTAAGTTTACTTCTGAGTTCTCCCTGAACTAATTATAACAATGTTCTAATTTTTTATCACATCTGAAAGTTGGACTGAAATCAATGTGTATTATGTTAGAAATCTGTTGTTAAAGGAAGCCTTGTTTTGATGTCAATACATTTTCTTAATTCAAAATTTTGATGTTAATTTAGTTACAAATGCAGATGTCTGTTATAGACATTGAAGTACTTTTCTTCTTGTTTGCATACCAGTAAAAGGTTTAGCTGAAGCTGAACAGTCAAACACAGGACATATTGTTGTCCTTTTAAATATTCAAACAAACCCCATCTGAAGTATGGCTTTTGAAGTTTTCATATTTCGTACATGTATTAGAAATCAATAGATTTAGCATGTGATGAATACGATGGAACGTAGCCGCCCTTTGCTGAAAGTGGCTCGAAAAGCAAGCCGAAAATAAGACTCCAGTAGCCTCAACATTTTGAGGTAGTGTTTTTTCTTCCCCCTGTGAGAATTTCATCTGCTTTCTTAGCTTCAAACAGGAAGCGAGCGCTGGATCTTTTACTAAGTGTACTGTCAGAAAAAAAATGGTGTTTGACACACCATTTCAGAAAGCAGCTACAATGCCATTTGCAACGCATGCATGCCCAGAGCCTGGCCGGCTCTGAAAGGGTGGGTAACACTGAGCAGATTGAATGAGCTGGAGAAGCATCTTTAGAGCAGAGAGATGTGGCAATATCAGCCATAAACCACACTCTGATACTGGTTAGCAGGGAAGAAGTGAAAGTAATATTAAGAAAACAGGCAGAGAAGAAACCCTGTAAAGCTGGCAGCGCTTTGGAATTAGAGCAAGGAATGTGTTGCACTTTATACAGAGCCTCACATGGCATTTGCTGAACAGAAGTGAAAAGAGTGTTTTCTTTTCCCAACCACTCTTCCTTTCCAATCGCATTGATAACGGCCAGGGATAGGCAGTATTACCTGTGAAACGAGTGCTGTTTGCAATTCGCTGTCCACAATGGAAGCAAAAACACTCTCTTTTCCTTCGCAGGCAGCCATCAGTTCGGGAAGACACTCGATTGGGCCCTGGTAACCTCCACGTGCGCTCTTCCTTTTGCCTTGGCTCCACTTCCTGATACAGAGAGCAAAACATATGCCCAGGGAGAGAAAGCAAACGCTTGTTTTCAGTTGTTTTGGTGGTAAAACTTGATACCGGTTTCTGCTATTAAATGCCGGTCATTTATGTTTGGGTAGCATTAATTACTCCATCATACAGGCATCTGTAGAGCTTAGCATTATCTATGATGCTAAGATGGATACTAATGTATTTTTATAATGAGTTAAAATACAGAGATAATTAATATACAGAGTTAGATTTGTTAGGACTTGGAACCCTCCCAGTGATCTCTTGTTAATTTGTCTGGAATCACGGTTCTCAACATAATTTGTGGGTGTTAATTAATCGATGAATATTGAAAACTGAAACAGAAACTCCATTTGGGAAAGCATCACTGTGAAAGAATGAGTTCTGCTTCTGGAGCATTAACGAACATTCTCGGGCACAGCAATGACATCCGAACACAATCAGCAGTCAGAGGTGGAATTAAACTGCAAACCTGCAAATGCTTAGAAGAATTACATACCGGAAAAGGTAAAGGTGTTGGTGCTCTATATTGGGCAAAGTAAGCAGGGAAGAGTCGTGTATCCATCTGCCCTGAACCACCATCTGCACCAGGTTGGTTATATTCAGAGCAGTTACCAGCCAGCCGTGATGTGCCGCAACATCCAGCATCGCCTAATCAAAGGAGACAGGTATAACAAAACAGAGAATGTAGTATAATCGTGTACCTGGTTCATGCAAATTAAAGCGTTTATTTAATGCTTAACACACAGGAGTTTCTAGGACTTCAACATGGGAATTTACTTCAACCTCTACTGATGGCAGTGCGCGCTTTTTGCATTAAAAAAGATGGATTAAATCCTGGGCCATCGTCATCAACTGTTACCCTTGAAAAGGTAATTTCCACCATGTTTTTGGGGCTGAGAGCAGAACGTGGAATCTTTTCCTTACAAATCTCTCTTTTACATAATACAACTTAGAATGAAAGGAATAATTATCAAAGTTTAATGTTAAGGAAGAAGTTACAAGTAACTGCACTACTGGTTTCTATTTCGACATGACAGTTTTGCCAGAATTGTGTATTTATTCAAAAATCCTTGAACTATTTAAGAATAACAATGACAACATATTTACATTTGATCAAAAATTAATACTAAAGCCACTTACCGGTAGCAGTTACTATTCCCATTTTAACCTAAGGACTTAAAAAAACCCTTGAACTGAACTGGATAAAACCCCTAAAATTTAGCTTGATGAGCATTTTTTGGGTTTTGTTTGACACTGACACCTAACTTGAAATCTTGAAGAAAGATTATAAAATTACTAACAGTTTAACTAGCGTGAGTGAGAGCAGTCAGAAATAACATGGATTTCACCCTTTGCGTTGTAAACGGTTGGTTGTCTTGAGAGTGAGGGAAGCTTGACTGTCTTTCCTTTGGCATCTCTACCCTGAACCTGAAAAGCTTTCCCAAAGTATAAAAGAACCCAAGCAACAAAAGCCCCTTATCCAGCTACACACATTTCAAAGTGTTAACAACCATCCTGCCTTCCACGTCTGCCGAGTTTCTGTTCCATTCCCACTTCCTGTGCTTTAGACAATACAAGCAAGAGGCACACGCTAGGTATCACCAGCATGAAGATCTAAATTGGCAAAATTGATTATGAATTGTGCCTTGTGAGTAGCCTTACTGACATGAAAAAATTGTTATGCCTCCTTTTTTTCCTGACTGGTTGGTCACTCTGAAAGAGAATTTAAGAGTTCTTCCAGAGGAGAGAGGTTCAAACATGAGCTTTCGGTTTCAACATTCTTTTTTAACACAGTAAGTGCAATTATTTGAATGTATACTTGTCATTCTGTCTAGAGTATACTAAAACAATGACTATGATTTATAGAATCAAAGGCAGGCTGGATGGGGCTTTGAGCAACCTGCTCTAGTGGGAGGTGTCCCTGCACGTGGCAGGGGGTTGGTACTTGATGACGTTTAATGTCCCTTCCAACTCCAACCATTCCATGATTCTAAGCCTTTCAGCTGAAGAAAATTATGCTAGAACATGTTAATTGACTTGCTTACTTTGTTTTTGAATAACATAACAATCACAGCAAAGTGTGGGTCTTCATATTACAACGCTCTAATTCCATAGAAAGGCATATATTTAGTTTCAACACTTCTTTAAACGGCATCTTCTTGGTAGTTAGAGAGCTGTAGTTTCGTACTAGGCTTAAGATGTTTCCATAGGTTTTTCTTTTAAAAACAATGATATTGTTTGATACTTCTTTGGACAGCAGATACCTCCATCATTTTAACTTATTTTTCCAGCCACTAGTGTAATGAGGAGAAGCTGTCTATGTAAGTCTTTACATTTAATCAAATGTTTTACAGACAAACAAAAGGCAGCATTTACTTAAGGCAAACTAAACAGTGAAATCTTCTTTAAACAAAGGCGTTGTTTACACACGCAGAGCTATTTCAATTAAATTACACTGATTCTGGAGAAATACTGAGTTTAAAGGCACAAGTTAGTTTCAGCCCTGGCCAGTCATGCAGTTTATTTTAGCAGTTTACAATGCAATTTCAACAGGTTTTATTCCAGATCAGGGTGATAAGATCGGTGACACTTAGAAAAATATTTGAAGTCTTACCCTGTATTACACAAATGTTGTCTCATTTCTCATGAATTGTGGATAAAGTGACTTTTGGCTAATAAAGATCTAGATTTAACATTTAACTCGTCTTTTTTGAAGGAAGAGCCATAGCACCCTGAAACACCCTAATAGCATTCCTAGTGACCCTAGAAACAGTGCCTCACAGCACAACATCAATGGTTTTCTTTTTCTGTCTTGTCCCTTGGCTTGCCAAGGTGATTTCCAGGTTTGATTCTTTTTACCCAACACAAAATAAACTTGTGTTAGAAATTACATTTGAAAGGAGACGCAGCTTCATGGCCAGGAGATTTATGTGTTGGCTCACATGATTTCTAGCCACATAAAGAGGGAATTGTTCTCAGAATCTATCGGAGTGATTTTTTAAACTTACAGGGCAAGTTGCTCTTTACCCGTTTCCATATTTTGAAAGATACTGAAGCTGACACGTAGGGTACAGTCCCTGTCTCTGAGTGTGTTGCTCAGACACGGTGTCTCCTATTCTACACTACCTCCCTTCTTCTTCTTTCCTTTCTCTGTTCTGACATAAGCCTGAAGCGTCGTGTTCCTCAGTGATGAGGCTGCTGTAGATACGTGAAGAATAATGGATGCGTAGGTATCCCATCTTTTCCCTCAGCAGCAGGACAAGTTGTGTTTTTAGTCACATGAAGCAGTGGTATTTTCACAAAATGCTTTGGAGGATACATGCATAACACTGCTTTCATTGCTCGCTCGCTTTTGGGTTTTATTTTTTTTAAACCTATTCCCCTACCCCCCCACCTTTTAACAGAAGTTTGAAAAGGGGAAAAGGAAGAGAGAAGACGTAAGAGAAAGATAAATCTAAAACAAGCTATACGCTGAAATTAACTGGAGGATCCTTTCAACCTAGAAAATCTCCCAGAAATTGATAGAGGCCTACAGATAGATATCCCGTAGGGAGTAAGGAAAGCCTGTGTGTGTGAGGCTCTGTGTTCCACATTGTTATAATGAATCCACATGGCAAATCCTCTTTTCCTCCTTATTTTCTGCTTCTTCACCCATAGAATTTATTCACAGCATCTCTATCTGGATGTGAAATCCAAGACAGTGACATTGTGAAAAAGTCAGAACAATGGTGAAGTTGGCTTGTTTCATCTGCTGCCTTGGAAACCCGCACACGTTTCACTTCCCGCTAAGTGTAAAACACACAGAGGCTCGATACTTAAATGGTGATTGAAATTCCTATAAATACTCAAGGTAACAAATTGAGTCATTCCCCTACCTCTAAATTAGCTATATAAAATGTAGCAACTAAATAAGGAAAAAAATAAAAGGCAAGAAAAAATGATAAGTATTTATTATTCATATTATCTGACGAATGACATTTAATCTCTCTACTTTCTCCAGTTGCTGCTTGTTTGGTTTGTTGTTGTTTTTAACTACAAAACACAGTAATGTTCTAGAAATTTGTGGCTTCTTGACTTTAACTCTTATTTGGCAAAGTAGTAAATCACTTCTAACTATTTTACAGTTATTAAAATTGGAAGAGATTAGGAATACTTTTCTAAACTGAGAAATGGCACAAATAGGTTATGTGCCTTTCTAGCCTCAGAACTTCATGCCAACAAAGGATAATTTCATCACAGAGAAAAAAAAAAGAGAATATGACAGTAAGGGCAAGAAGTGGAACAACAAAACTATAAAGATGCCTTTACTTACAGAAAAAAACCCATACAAATAATTTTTAGTAAACCAACAGGTTAAAAAAACCCCACGCCCTAAGCCCACCACTTTTTAACCTAAAGTAGAAAAAAATGTGGTAAATAGATGGAGTCAAGGGAAATATTGCTTGCTATAATGAAAAATATGTTTACTGTCATCTTATTTGGGCCTTTTCCTGCACTTAGGAGAATAAAAGCAGAGGCCTATACCAAGATGGGTTTTAATGAAAGAATCAGGCATTAGTTTTTTAAGCCTTTCAAGTGTCATACTCAGACTACCACAAAGTTATAATATCAATTATTGATACATCCTTTAACATTTTGTCTGACATTATCAAAACCAGCTTGGCTTGTATCAGCATGGGAAGCAACAAGCTACAAACCATGGCAGGGATAGGATAAAAAGGCTGATGCTCAATAACTGCTGGATGTGGGTCTACCCGTCAGGTATGGCACAGATTTTCATTTTGATGATATTGAATGTCACAATGTTTACATCAAAATCTTGCTACTTCTTTCATCTTCCCAGGAAAGCATTAATATGAAACCCTCAGCATCTCTTACCAGGCTTCCATCATCTTATTTTCAGGAGCAGTGGTTGGTTGTTGAGGACTGAAATAGTTAAACTGATCAAATTGTACCCTTCTGGTCTAACACGAAGCTGAGATTTTACAGTCTGCTGCTTTTTAGCAAAAGTTACTTACCATGTTTGGACCTTAAATTCTGGTTTAGAATTCTCTGGCTTGAGGGGAAGCAAAGATGGTGGCAGGATATGGGAGAGGGAGCGTGTGGCACACTCATGGACAGGAGAACACTGACAGCAAAACATTGCTTTTCTCTGGCGCTTTAAAGCCGTCTGAATATGTGCTCAAAACAACAGAAAATATGCATTCCATAATGAACACATCCACCCTCCCATCCATTTAGATTTGCTAGCAACTGAAGTATCTTTTATTTTAGAAACTTTTTGCAAAGTTTTAACACAGTTTTTGGTATTACTTTCACATCCTTCATTTGAAAGCCAGATATTCTGGATCACTCTTGTACGACTGGGTAGGTGGCAGGGGACCAGAGACTGTACAACTAGCAGAATTTCTGATCTACTCAAAGGACTTGAATAGCTTTTTCCTTTAAGATAAGTTATTGAAATCTTAAAATGAAACAGCTTGCATCTTATTAACAGAGACTGCATACTGCTTAGAATAATTTCTTCTCCTGTTTGAAGTCACTTGTCATATAACTCTGAATATACTAAGCATTTCTACTTAAATAGTGAAAATATGAATGTAATTTTAAACACTGTAAATATAAATGTCAATATTTTGTGGCTAAATTATATTTAAGGAAAGAGGCAATAAAGCTAAATGAACAGTGATAACTGCCCTGGATAGCGAGGCTGGCCAAGGAGACAAAGGCAGTGTAAGAAGTGCCACTGTGGCAGAGAACTACAGCTGGGATTACTCAGCTAAAAGCCAACTGCCTACAGCGAAGCCATCGGTGGCAATGACTTGGTGGATGGGGGCTGAATGATGAGGAGTACTGGCGGTGAGCTACATGGCTCAAACTTCTCCACTCTTAAAGGATTAAATTCTTTTTTGGGGATATCAGTGCTTTACAGGCTACGATGCTTTCTTGAGCACCCTCGTTTGGGAAATGGAAGGTTGGTAAAGGAATGTATTCAGCCTCTGTGCAGAATGACAGTCACCTTAGAATCGAAAGTTTATGTAAAGTAAATCCAGCTCATTCTGGGCCAAACAAATACAAGTCTTATTCTGCAGTGATGCTTTCAGGAAGGAAACAAGAATTGAAAAGAAGTAAACTGTGTAAGACTAAAATACTTTAAACTGTTATTGCACAGTTACATCAAAAATCAGAGTTAAGGCTGTTGGATTTTATACCTGAATTGGTTGTTTATAGTATCATATCAAATAATAAAAATATCCCCAACTCTCATCTTCGCTGCATGCTAATGTAAATTCTGTTGTCTAGGACTAGACTTCAATTAGAAACATGAGTTTAAATCCACAAATCTATTAAAATAATTAGAGCGATGTCTCATTACAGCTGTTTAGGACTATAGAGTTTACATGACAAATATTTATGGATAGCAATATGCAAAAGCATACGCGTTTTACACATTATCCTGAATGCTGTGAATTCAGAATAATAATAAATCTTTTTTGCACATGCTTCAAATGTAGGAAGCCTTCCAGTGTGTAACATTATATTATGATCCACATGTGACTTGAGATCATGCTAATACAAGGAAAATATTTTTCCAGATGTTAAAGCATGCCATGCACTATAAATTTCATGTTTTTATATAAATCATGATTACGATGCTTCAATTATATACTCCAGAAACAACTGACTTGAAAAGTTGGGATTTATTTGAAGAAGTCTTACAGAGGGTTTTAAGGTCACTACCTTTTGTAGGTTATATATTGGTAAACCAGGTATCCACAGAACCTTTGCACTTCAGAGATCTACTCCAAGATTACTATTTAGAAATGGATTAATTTGGGGGAAGGAGGGGAATTCTTCCAGATCAATTAAATCCTACAGCTGTAGAGTTTCAGCCTATGACCACTCCCCTCCCCGCCTTGTACTTTATCAGATATATAGTGAATAAGATGTAATTAATCCTATTCAGCAGGCACTCCTTTTATACTGCCCTCTGCATCCCCTTCCCTTCAATTTTTACAAGCATATTCAGCTCCCTCTTCCTGAGGTAGCTCTGCTACCCCCTGCGAGAGACTAATTCTTCATTCTCCCATCATCATAAAGGTCTCACTGATGTATGCAAATTACGACCTTCCTGGCTGCTTTGTAAGATTCCTATCCCTGCATTCATCCTTTAGACTCCATAGTAACATTATTAGTACGATCAGAACCAGAGAAAGGACAAATCACTTACTGTCTACATTTACTGGAGTGCAACCCCTGGGTGCTTACTGATTTTTATTTTATTTGTTTTTGGATAGTAATTACAGAGAGAAAGGCAGCTAGGGAATGGGATACCAGCAATATAAACTTGGTAGGGCATAACCCAACACGTTCAGAACTTGCTGAGTCCCTATATCCAATTTATTTTCAAGTTAGTAATTAATAAATCCATGTTCTCTCCTATACTAGTGAACAGCGAATACAATAGAATGTTTCTGAGGAAAATCTCTTGGCAAGAAATTCCAGTTTCCTAAACATAAACAATGTCTTAAAAGATGAGATTTGTCCCCAGTCTTACACCAATCTACCAAACACATGAAAAATATACAGCAGCTTTCTCATAACAAATCTACCCTCTTTAGTGTTTAAAGTCAGTTTCAAAGCAGTAACGTAATATTTTGTCAATAATTAAAACATTTTGAGTGCGTTCGTAAGAATCCTTTTCAACGGCAACAGTTATTCCCAGTAACTTTCTCCTGAACTTTTAGCCCCATAAGGTTAGCATTCAGGAAGCTCAGCTGCTGTCTAACAAACTTAATTAATCAAAAAGTCATTTCCGAGCTGTAACTATGAGTAAAAGTGCTTCAAGTGTGCTAGCAAGCCTACAAGTTAATCAAAATGCTAATGCAGTACAAATTAAAGTTGTGATTAACATTTCACAGTAGCTGCTTAAGTGAATTGATCACACAAATGGGTTAAGCATTACTCATTTCCTCCAGCCCCAACTGGGAAAAGGTTTGTCATGGGTGGGGGGAGGGATTATATATAAGCAGCAGCAAACGGTCATTAAGCTGCCACCAAGATGCTTCCATACACCAGTTCACCAATTACCCACAGCAAGCAAAAACCCCACTGCCACAAAGGTAACCCTCCCTTCGCCCTCCCACATACACCTATAAAACACAAGCAGGTGGCAAGGCATTCCAGCTCAGCATTTCCCATGCCCGCAGCCTTTCGCTCCAAATCTGCCCGTTGCTGCTCAGTAGCTATCAATGAGCATCACTGCCCAGTAGACGTGCTACGAGCGTTTTGATTATTCTATTATTTCCTCCCTCCTGATGTGGAATAATAGCCATCCAAGCGCGCCAGCAGCCAGTAGTTAAGGCAGATTGCAAGCGTGGTGTGAGTCACTGGGATATCAGTGCGTACGCAAAGAATACCTGTAACAGGTAAAGAGATACAGCCTCTGCTCTTCGCTTGTTTCTGAATAACCCTCTGCATCCTTAAGTTAATTTGATTCTCTTCCCTTCCTTCAGCAAAGCTGCCCATTTATTTATGGTTGCCAACACACCCATTAAACAAAACAATTAGCTCTTTCCCTGGGTACTTCTGGACAAATCTTCCATACACAGCTGTACAACAGGCCGGTCCTGTAACTCCCACCACATTTCAGCAAGGAAAATCGGCACACACCCACTAACAACAGCCAATGTGGGAGCTCAAAACTGGCTTAGGACGATTAAGAACAATTCCTTTTCCTCATAGGCAGGAAAACAGAATCACAGGATGCTATGGGGTTGGAAGGGACTTCTGGAGATCATCTACTCCAACCCCCTGCCAATGCACATCCATCCAGAGCAGGCTGCACAGGAATGTGTCCAGGCGGGTTTTAAATGCCTCCGGAGACAGAGACTCCACCAACCTCTCTGGGCAGGGCTCTGCCACCCTCAAAGAAGTTCCTCTTCATGTTTAGATGGAACTTCTTATGTTCAAGTTTGTGCATCTCCTCTTGTCCTGTCACTGAAAAAAGACTGGCCCCATCCTCCTGACACCCACCCTTGAAGTATTGATAGGTGTTGATCAGATCCCCCCCTCAGTCCTTCTCCAGACTAAAGACTGAAAACAAATGATCCAAGGGATATGGCTTCCCGAGTCAATAGTTTTAGTGGCTGTTAGGAGCTGAGGAGGTTTGGGGGGGATGGGAAGTCCAGAGCTGAGGGACATTCTCATTCTTTCTGTCTGGCACTGCAGCTCGGGCAGCTCTGCTGTCTGCAGCTGTGCTGGTATGGCCAGAAAGTACTTTCCTGTTGAGGAGCAGCTCCCATCACCAGTGTTTAGTACGTAAGCAACCTCTTAACAGCCAGGTGAATTGGGCAGCATAATTGTGCAGTATTGGATGACTCTGAACATGTGCCACAAAGATGTTTCTCATAAGCAGAACCGTAGCAAACGCTGCAATTTAAATGACCAAACCCAACTTATTTCCTTTAACTATGTTAGAATGGGTGGTGTTATACACATCATTGTCCAGCGAAGGAAACGCGGTGCTTCACCCTAAGAGATTTTCATTTCCTGTCAGAGTCAGATGCTGTGGAGGAGTAACATGACGGGGAAAGGCAGGCCATGAGTGACAGCGTCTCAGGGTTCTCATTTCCCCTGCAAACTAGTCTTTGCAGGTTGGAATCTGCCTTCATGTCCATCTTCTCAGTGCACTGGCACCCTGCTGAGATGCGTTTAACACATCCGTAGGTAAACACTTCTCAGAGGTTAAGGCTGAGCTCCATGGCAGTTCTGCTTCTGGCAATATTAAAATATTTTATCAACGATTATACTACAAGTGGAGGCTTGTGGCCAATCCCAATGCAAAGCCAGCAACTGGCACATTATTTCCTAGAAGAGACTGCCCTGCTGAATCTGAGACTGACAGCATTACCGCCTCAATTATCCATTTCAATTAATGCAAATATAGGCGACAGTCTTCGAACAGCAGAGTAAGAACTGATCGCTGAATACACAGTCACAAAATATAAGGCTTGACAAAAGAAGTAAAAAAGAGATTAGATTTAGTCCATTTCACATAGTCTGAAATCAGAGGTAAGAAAAGGTGGGGTATTGTCTTTACAATAATAATTATATTCTATAAAAATATTAGACAAATCATTTCATCAGAATTTTTATTCTTTGACGTTCTGCAAGAAGTGGAGAAGTGCTTGATTCTGAGCAGGTACTGGAGTGCTCAGCATCACCCTACTGACGCCTCTACCTTCTCCTAGCAAAAATAATGCAAAGGGAGTGCTAGGCTCCAAGAGAAAATGCAGCTTACTGTAATTGTATTAAAGATAACAGAGGCAAAGAAAAAACAAACAACTTGCCCAAGATCACACAGGAAGTCATGGCAGATTTTCTGAGCCATGGGAACCTTCTGTACATTATCTGTGAGAGCCTGTCACTGGTAACAAACTTGTTATTTTCTGAACTGAGTTTTCAGCGTGGAGCAGGGACATTCCTTCAGTCTAGTCAATGCCTCAGTGGCTGTTCATTACAGAGCAGAGAGGCGTTCACCTTCCAGAAGGTTACATATTACTATTCCTCATATATTTACAGTAAAAGGGAAAGAATTCTGTATTTCATAGTGGGTAAATAAATAGTGAATTCTGTCTTGCTATAATGAACCGCATCCATACCTAACAATGCTAACTACAGGAAAACCGTAACAGAATACGTTTCTTCCATTTTCTGTATTAACAATTACATCTCTTTATTGAGTCAGCACCATAGAACTGCAGAATGGCCAGAGTTGGAAGGGACCTTAAAGATTACCGAGTTCCAACCCCCCTGCCATGGGCAGGGACACCTCCCACCAGACCAGGTTGCTCAAAGCCCCATCCAGCCTGACCTTGAACACCTCCAGGGATGGGGCATCCACAACTTCCCTGGGCAACCTGTTCCAGTGCCTCACCACCCTCACAGGAAAGAATTTCTTTCTAATATCTAATCTAAATCTCCCTCTTCCAATCTAAAACTGTTAGCCCTTGTCCTATCACTACACTTCCTGATAAAGAGTCCCTCTCCAGCTCTCCTGTAGGCTCCCTTCAGATACCTTCTAGTATCTGAGGTGTAGTTATATATATACAGGTATATAACAGATACCATGATTCTGTGAAATGCTTATAACTTTTATCTTTCATCATGAGTACAGAGGAACAGAATTCTAACATAAAACCAGAAGTTCTAAGACATTTCAGGGAAATCAGTTTAAGAGTGACTGCATACATTTTTTTATTAGAAGAGAGCGAAATCTTACCCGAAACCCATCAGCTACACCTATCTGATGTTGCTAACAGGTTTCTGACTGACCATTAACACTACTCAGCCTAAAACCACTAGTGATGAAATAAGTCCAGAGGACATTGGAGGAACGGGTGGGAGGGCACAATGGGTGGGATGCAAAAGGAACGACGAGAGAGAAGGCTGACTCAGGTGAAAGACAGCACAGAAGGGTGGAGGAGTTTAATAGCCTGCGATGGGAAGAGGCTCGATTATGCACTGTGGCTAGAGATGGGAAATCTGATGTGCAGGGGAGCTGGGATGGAGGCCTCCTCTACTTACCGAGATACAAACACTTGCAAAAGCTCTTTGAAAGATCTCTCTTGTAACAGAAAAGCAGTGCTGATATGGAAGGTCTGTCATTCATGTACCTCCAGCAAAAATAACAGTTTATGTTGAGGTCACAGTTTGAAGGTTAGCTCTACAACCTTAACAGCTAAAGTACTTTGTAAGAAAATAAACAGAAGTTCAACATAACTCAAAAAACCCAAGTCCTGTCTCAGTACTGAATTTTAGGTTTGGTGGTGTGTGAACACGTGTTCATACGCACAGAGAGCATCACCCACTGAATATGTTTATCAATGGATCCTTCATTGGTTCAGTGCCTTTTCTCACAACTAACATATTTTTTTCCACCCCTGTTGACCCAGAGTTCACCAGCAGGTCAGCGCTAAGGAAGAAGGTAACAACCAGTATTGAAAGTGTAACCCTGTCTATTGCTTAGATTCTGGGAACTTTAACCTCTGTTTGGAAAGCGTGACTAATAAGATGGAACAAATATGCTCCCTAGAGATGTAAAACATGTGCCAACTTCAAAATACAAAAATGCTTGCATGGGTTTTTTCTTTTTTTTTCCTTTTTTTTTTTTTTTAGTAGGAGAACTTTTTATTTTCTTTAACATGATTGTACATGTTAAAGTAGCTAACATGTTCCTAGTAGCTAATGGAAGGTGGGAGTGCCAAGGCACAGGATGGCACCGAGTTCTTCTGAACTCTACTTCAGTTGAAAGAAACTGTTGAATATTTCAGTTTTTTTTCTTCTGAGCAATCCTTGTTTCTGAAACACCTATTGTGCAGTAATAGGACTAAAAATTACATTTCTTAGCATAGCAGGATAAATATTGAGCAAAATAATTATTGAAAAGAATCTTTAATTTACATTATTTTCCCAAATATGCTAATTCCATGAATGTGTAAATTAACTTTCAGTATGTAATTTATTTGAAACAAAGGTGAATTTTCTCACTTAAACAAGTGACATTGTTATTAAGTGAGTATTATGAATAGTAACTGTTCATGCACTGAAGCTTTCAGCAGCATGATTTTATTGATTTGAAATATTTGGAGTAGACCTGCATTCAAGCACTACTGATTGCCAAGTTTAAGACTGCGCAACAATAATTTATTTGCTTCTTACTTTCCTTTTCTTTTAATTTTGCTTTGATATTAGTATTACAAGCTTGCAGATTTTGCTAGGGTAAGGCTGAGACCCACCCAAATCACCAGGCACTAAGTTGCCCACAGAATTTTGTCTGTCTAGAGCACTGATGAGTAACTTCTCATAGAGTGGTTTTACAAACCGGTGGACTTGACACAGCGATGTCTGCATTTACCGTATTACCATAGGCTTCAAACAAGATCAAAGCCTCATCCTCATAGCTGACAGGTAGATCACTGAAGCTATTAAAATTTGGGCAAACAAAAGCTGTAGGAAGGAAGAACTATTGTCACTGTTTTACAGATATAGAACCGAGAAAGGCAAAAGGACCAGCTTGTTGAAGGGTATTTGATCTTCAAGAACCTGTGAATGAGTCCATGTCCAGTTCTGCTAAAGAGAGTATTATTCCTTTCTAGTAGAATCCAAGGGGTGACTGTTCTCTGCATTGACTGGGGCTCACCCTTCCTTGCTGTAACTGTAATTGCGCTTTTCAGATATGGCAGTGCTTTATTCCAAACTCAAATTGCTACTCTAAAATTCTTTTGAGGTGTGCAGCTGTGCATGTGATTGCTTATCACCAGTACTCTGCATGGTCAGTTCCGTTTCTGTGGGCTGCGACTGCACTACAACAGTAAAAATCACAAGCCCCTCCAGAGTCAGTTAAAAATCTTGTTTAAAAGCGCACTCTCTGACTCTGTGATAATTGGGAAATAGAAGACATATCTTTTCACAAGACAGGGCAAAAAACTGTTTCTCATCCCAAATCAAATTTCAAAACATGTTTTATTTATGCTTAACAGTGACTACAGCACTTTTGGGTGCTGTAAGTGTAGAAGTACCTGTGGGAGACAGGTTCTTGGGGGTCTGCATAACAATCTGCAGGGAGCACAAACCCACGCAGGAATGCCTTGCATACAACATTCTGCGATTTGGAGACAGAAAGCTGTTGCACATGAAAGAAGAGGCAAGCCCTGTGGCAACAGATGCCTCCAACCAGGGTACCACAGTCTCTTACCGTAAGTTTGTTCACCTCTAGTTCTGCAAAGTGGGCATCTTTATGTGCATCTAGTTCCTCCCTAAACAAAGCGGTATCCTACCACGTGGTACCAGCCCTCCACAAGACTGCAAGAAATGTTCAGATTTTTCTATACTCAAAATATTACAACACACTAACAATAAACAGTAAAACAAGAAGAGTTAAATACTGAGATGTACTTACCTGACATATTCTAATTGCATTGTCCAGCACTGTCTTTGTATCAGTTGCATAATCTGGACAAGGCAGCATGGCGTGGCTGAAGTGGGCCTGCAGCAGGAGGTGCGTTTTGGTGTGTGAACTGTCAAATGAATGGGGGTTGACTTCAATCGGAAGATGTTTCGCCAGTTCACTGTTCATCTGATCTTCATTGTGTCTCACAGGCAGATCTGTGTATTCCTCAGCATTCTTTAGAACAAAAATAAGAAAAAAAACAACATTGTAATTGACTTCACAGCATTCCTTATTGAGACAGTAAAAGTGTATGCATTTAATTTACTATAGTTAGATTTCACTGTTAAAATAGCAGCATAGATTTAATTGTTAAAATAGCAGCATTTTAATGTTTAGAAAGCGTACCTATTTAGTAAAATCATGTGAGAAAAAATGATAGCTAGAAAACACTCACAAATATTCACATATTTATAAAGTATTTTTCACTTAGCTGATTTTAACATTACAGAAGAAGAAAATAAAAGCAGTGAAATAAATACATTAATTGTATGGACTCAGCATCTGAGATGACCGTCTACAGATATCCTACCCTGGCAGGCTCACAAAAGCATTGTAAGGTTAGGTAAGAAGTCAGTAACTCACATTTTCAATTTTCAGGGTTTCTACTTTTTGTATTCAAAACACAGTGGGTTTGAAATAGTTCTGGTAAGGTTCTTGTAAAATCTATTTTCACTACCTTGAGCAGCCAGTGTCTAAGCCACAGATGATCAGCAACCAAAGCTAAAAGCAAAATTGTCAGTAGGTGCTGAAAACCATCCTCTGTCTCCAGAGTGGGACTAATACCATTCATGTCAAAAGAAAGCTAAGAACTTTCTCACTGTTGCAAAAAGGAGCTGCCAGAAACAAGTAATCTAAATAGAGTTATGAGCAGCAACATCCTTGGGGCTGAGAGGAACAAGTTCTAGTGGCCAGAGATGTTTATTTTCCTGCTAGGGAAATCCACTGTCTCTGAAAGAAAGAAAATTCAACAGAAGCATCCTAAGAATGATAATTTCAGCTGAAGAGTCAGTTCTGTGACTTAACTGGACATCTTTATTACCTCCACAACACCCTGTTATGCAAGTATGTGTACTTATTCTTGTTTGGAATGAGAATGATATTTCTAAAGTAAGCTTGCAAGTAAAGTAAGAATTTTATAATATGTGGTATCTTTTCCATCTGTAATTTAAGAGAGTGTATTTCTTTTGTCATGAAATAAAAAGTAATTTGGGGAGCCTGAAAGGCAATGTCTTCCCGAGTATAGGCTTAGCAGAGACCATTAAATGAAAGCATTCGGGATTTTATATTCCTCTTCAATTATAGATTTGAGATTATGTGTTTTGGTCTTCTATCTCCAGTCAGACTTCCTGAACGTCTGTATTAATGAAATATTGACAATCAATGCAGAGTGAGGTAAAGAAAAACGGCAATTTTAGAACATCGAAGAGAATTACCTGATTGACTAACAAAGTACTGTATCCACTTGTTAATATCCTAACACAGAGAATCTTTTTTGATGGCTGCTAAAACCATTTATATACCTGTTTTTCACCCCTTTGGAAATTGACAGCATGACATTTTCTATTTCCTTTAACGGCACAATGAAGATACACGTAAACTGCCATATAAATGTAACAGGAAAGATAGGGATTAGACAATTTAAGATTTGGAAAGAAAATCAAGAATATCATTAATTTACTTCATATCTCAACTGCAGATTAGAAGTGAAGACTGACTAAAGACAGCGGCTGCTTAATCCTGGATGTGTCTGCTAGATCTCTTGTGAAAACTGTGGTCATTTATTCTCTGAACCTAAGGTCACAATCTTTTTAAGCCCTATAGAAGGCTGCATGTTTGCTTCACTCTTTTTATTTAACTGGCTTCTCCTTCAAAGATATTTTAAAGCATATTTACCAAGGAGATTTTTTACTTAGTTTTGCTTTGCAGTTTAAAGTAGCAGAAAGAAGAAGGATCAGCCGAGTCACTCCAGACCAACTGGTACTCCTGAAAACGCATTTTCCCTAATTCTTCCCCAGCACACGTTTTATTTACCTCCAAAACACTCCTCTTATTTTAAACAACTTGCCTACTTAATTTCCTGTTTGTGATCATTGACTGTAAGTAAGTGAGGTTCATTTTCTTATCTGCATCATGTAGGTAATTAAAGGAAATTGAGAATGGGTAGTGAAGCTTTTATACAACTGAGAATGAAGCTGAATGGAGGGCACCGAGGTCAGCAGAGTCCATTATATTTTTATGTGAGAGGCCAGTATGTCTGCCCTGTCCTTGTTTGCTTAGTGTAGGCTGGACAGACTACTAACTGCAAATCTGTTTCTCTGATTTGCCCAGCTGTCCTTGAATAAAGACATCTTCCATTGCAAAATGTTAAATGACAGTGATTGACAAGTCTGTGATGAACTCTGCTTGTAACCCCCTGCTACTGTTTTCAGGTTGCACAAGAAAAGACAGAATAAAGAAACATCCTTTGTAATCACCTCAAATGGGCCCTGCTGTTCACTCAATATTTTTTCATTTTAGTTTTCCTTCTCATTGTGAATCTCAATCTGTTCTGCAAAGGCTGTAACTTCAACTATTTCACCCAATATATAATATATTGTATTTTAGTACACTGTATCTGAATACCGTTCTTACTTCCACGGGTGAGGAAACGGATCAAATTACGTACCAATCATTAATCTTCATTCTCAAGTCAAGAAACTTAATACAAAGCTCAGAGTTAAACCACAAAGCACTGCTGTGCATTTTTCACTTTCCCTTTTTTTTTTCCTGTTAAATTAGGACTACTGCAACCCAGGTGAAATACTACGTTTACAAGCAGCTACCCAGTTAAGTGTAACTCCGACTATACCAGGAGATAACTGGGAATTTTAGCTGTGGGTTCTGCAATCGTGCACTTGGCAGTCATGTCACATCTCCCTTTTCTGTAGGTCTGTGATGGACTTTCCCAGTAATGTCTTCTTTTGGGCATTAGAGACTGCTGCATCGTTTCCAAGGTGTAAGAGCCCCCTCAAACCTGCATTTCAACTTGTATGCGATGCAGGGTCATACAGGAGCCAGTAACTTGCTTCGCCAGTGAGAAATGTCACACGTAGACCTGCATAAACTCAACGGTTACATTTTACAAGGCCAAAGGGCTATTCGGATAATTGAATTCTGTTTCCCGCATAACAGCAGCCACAGAATCATCTTGGAGTCCTGTCTGCAACATCGAGTTCCAGATATGCAGCTTATATCACCCTTTATTTGAATTGATAGAACTGTTTTAAAGTAAACAACTCATCCTACTTTGAAATGTATCTCCTGCACTTTTCTGGTACCACAAAGCATTTGAGGAATCAGACCGAACTAAAATTTAAATACAGTATGCAAACATGGTGAGTACAATGCTCCGCAGTGTCCATAGGGTTAAAAGCCCCCAGATTTTCTTCTACCCACAAAACGTGTAAGTTTGGCCGAAAGTTACTGTTTTATAGTGACAGCCGAACTATAAACTTATACCCCATGTAAATTTTCTAAAATATTTAAAATTCCAAATAACTACATTTTGCCATCTGTTTATAGGAGAGAAGAGGATACTTGTGGAGCACAGACAGAAATGAGATCAAGGTGACCAACTAAAGTAAACTTGAATATGTTCAGTTCAGTCATGGGAACAGCAAAACTTATAAAGTTAATGAGTTCTAGACTTTAAAGAGCAGTTGATTAATTTGTAACAATGAGGGTCTAAACCAAACCAAAAATAGTTTCTCACATTCCCGAGTTGAGCCAGTCGTCTTTTCTTTAGCGATATTGTTACTGAAACTACTTTAGAACCGACTGACTGTAAGTTCCTTTTCTTTGTATAGGTACAGCGAACTCAAACACACCACGCTTTCAACTGTAATAAACCTGCTGTGTGTTTTGCTCTCTTTCAAGTTTCTGATTTAGAAAGAAACAAGGGAAAAGCATTCTTAGAGAATTTGATACCAAAATTTACAATCTTTAACCTGAAGTATTAAAAAAATCTTGTAGTAAGCTACTACTAAATTAACCACCAGAATAATAAGAAAGGAGGAAAGAGGAGGGTCATTTTTAGCTCAGACACTAATCACATCCTCTTTACCTGAACCTTGGTTTAAATTATTTAACATTCTGGTAGTGTGAGTGGATGCCGACGGACTGCATCGGGAGTAGCTGGACTCCAATCTGGAAAGCAGCCTGTAACTGCCCTCATTTGGGTGATACCTCTGTCACCCTTAGTATAGGACAGAGAAAAGTAGCAGGGTCAAAACAAAGAACAAACATGAGAGTTTGTGAGTAGCTACGCAACTGGGTAATGTATTATAGCAGATTCACAAATTTTAATTTTTTTTCTTTCAGGATACTTAAAAACATTTGAATTTATTTCCATTTTTTATATATACTTATAAAAAAAATTGCTTAACTAAAGTTCCCAAGTTACCCTTCACTTCTCATGCTCTTCTCAAGGGTACAAGACTGCACTATGTAACATAGTGATGACACAAGTATATATTATGAAAATTATTTAAATTAACCAACATATTTATACTTTATCTTATCTTCATATTTTGAAGTGTGAGTTTGATTTATAAGGAACGACATCTAACTTACATAGATGACTCCTGAAAGGCAGCTGGAACGCTATCAAGTTTAGATTTAGAGAACAAATAAATGTGAGAAAACATGTGCTTTGAAGAAAGAAAACAAATGGAAAAAAAGAAAAAAGCCCAAATTGACCACATACTCACAAGTTTTTTTTTCAGCTCACACCAAAAAGTAAAATAGGTCAAAAAAAAGGAGACGGGGAAGTACTTGCTAGAATTACTGCTCTGAAAATGATATCTGTGTTAGTGATTCCATTATAAACTCCTATTTAAGGAGTTTATTGGTAGCCTATAAATGTATATGCTTTGGTCTCAGTTTTATGGGATATAATTCAAACTTCCAAGTTTAAAATGTTTGGTTTTTTACTCCTAGATATAAAAGCTCTAGGACAATATCCCAGTTAAAGACAGTTATAAACATATATTACTATTTATAAGAATGTTTGTTCTTTAAACATGAACAAACACAACACATGTTTTCAAGATTCATCTTACAGGCAAAAAGAAATATAAAAAAGCCACTTTTACCAGATAATTGAAGCCTCTACATAATACAAGGATATTTAGATTGGAACCCCCATTTTAGACAGCAGACACTGCACAAAGAGTTTCCTTGCTCTGTTTTACACATGTAAAAATATCCATTTAAGACAAACTCTGCAGAAGTGACATTCTAGATTTGTAGGGCAGCCTGACAGGCCCTGCTGAGCAACAGAGCAGGCTGAAGTTTTGTAGACATCTTGACAAGTGGCTGACATGAGGCAAAAGACAACAACAAAAATTGTCAGATTAGAATCTGTTTACTACGGGATACCGTAATTTGTAACAGAGACCATTTCTAAAGAAGTTCCTCGCCTTTGAATACCATAGAACACCTCTCCCCGTCACCTGCACGTGCGTGTGGCTGTGCAATCAAACGGCATCCAGCTTATCAGCACCATGACCATCCAGCATCAGCAACCCAGCAGTGCACCTCCTTTCCCATCCCTTCCTCCCAGGACAGGTGGCTGGAGGGGAGGAAAGGCAGAAAGTGGAGCCCTGTGCCAGCCCCTGCGCCACGGGACACAGAGGACTGGAGCCCCAGCCTCTGGGCAGCTGCTGTCCCTGGCTGCGGAGAAGGGGCTCCCTTTCTGGCACTGGTGCTTCCCACTGGGGGCTCTGCCTGGCCCAACTCTCCACTCCAGCTTGGGTAACAGGAAAGTGATCTTGCTGCTTGAGTATTCTCTACCTTTTGGAAAAATGACAGGAGGAAAACAAACAGTTACGTGTAGGATGGAGAGAAATAGCTAAGGGATAAGGGCTGCTCAGGATAATTCAGTAACACTAACTTTTTTATTTATTATCTCATTAGTGGTTAAGGCATTTTTACAAAGCTAAAAGATAGGTGTCAAAAAAAAAAGAAAAAAAAAGAAAAAAAATGTGTAGAGTTCAAATTGTAAAGTTAACCCAATTAACCAGGTAGGAGCAAAATAGTAAGGCTGTGCTACCCTGGGCTCTGTCTCCAGATTTAAGATTTACCAGAGAGGGCACTGGAAATTTCCAGTTGAGCATGAGAGGTTGAAGAGATAAAGTTGTGCAACCCGTCAACATGCAATTATGTAAATCTATTATTTTAGAAGAATGAATGTATAGCTATCTTTCAGGATATAAAATGGGCACATTTCAGCAACGGGACCTACTAACATAGTTTATAAGAACATACAAGTTACAAGTTCTTACAATTCTTAGAAGTTTCATCTTAGTGATCAGAGAAATCATATATAATTGTATTCTCAGACTTCTTATTTAAACAGACAAGTGTTTGATTTTTGCTTTTAAATAGCTCGATATGATAAACATTACAAATTTTACAATTACAAACATCATTAAAAGTACAAGCTAGGGCAATGAAACAGTTGAGTGATCACTTAAAAACACCCTGCGGGGTTTGGATTTCACAAGTTCACCTCTTGCTTAAAACATCCAAACTACAAACTGCTGATGACATTCCTGATGACCAGAGGTCAGGAGTCCGAAGGACCTTTGCCACTCCGCACAGAGCAATAGGAGGTCAGCAATATTAGCTACCAGTAGCAGAGAGTGACCTGGCAGATCTGGGAACTTCTGAAGTACAAAGTTAAATCACAGACCTCTACTTCAGCATGGCGCTATTAAAAGAAAATGCAAGCACGCTAGCATATGTGAGAGGGGGATTATACAAAATAACAGTGATTTGACACAGGAAAAAAGGTTATTAGGACTTCTATGCTAACTTCAAAGTCTATTGCCTTTTTTTTTAATTTTTCCTCCTGAAGTTTCCTAAGTATATCAGAGAAACTGAGTTTCGGTGTACAGGAAGGCCCAGTAATAGATAATACAATCATTGCAATTGTTTTACCAAATGGAAAAAATATACTTTTAGACCCTTTCTGTTTCAGAGTAATTTCCTTTTGAAATCGCATACTTTACTAGAACACATTAAAACAAAGAACGAATTCATGATTTTCAGTAAGTCTTAACTCTTACAATCCATATTTCATAAAGTTTATGATCACAATCATAATTCAGTGCTACGTTTTTGGCCAGTCCTAGTAAAAAACATTCTTACAATACATTCATTTTTTCCCAAAATGTGTAGGTACTTTCATAGTATTAAGCCTGTACAACTTTCATAGAGGCGCCTTTAGTTCACCCTCGGGTTTTTAAGTTAAATTATTGTTTTTAAGTTAGCCTGTAGCACTCGCACAGTTTAAGGAAACCGGTATGGCATGCACATTATTCACCTAGAATAAGTTACTTTGACCATAGCAAATAAATATAAATTGAATGGTATAAGTTCCATTCATAAAGTGAATTACAGCGATGTGAAAGAATTATTACGTTTTATCAGTGGAAATGGTATATTTCAGATTTTCAGCTCTCCAAGATGCCTGACTTTTTCTGTTACTTTTCACAAGAGTGCTTTGAACCTGCATATCCTGAATGTATTATCATCACCTATTTTTGAAAGTCCTAATACCTAAATGGGGCAGTGACTCACAACTTTACTCCCCTGTAATCTCAAGTCATATTATAGGAAAGATCTAAACTGACCGGTTTTGGCTGTATTGAAATTAATTGTGTCACAGTAATACAGAAAAGCTTTCCAGTGCATGAACTCGGTAATGTGCAAACACAAAACTGGGAAAATCTCTCTGATTATACATTCAAAAGTCTGATTCTCATGAGAAATCTACTTCAGTTCCTTTTGGACGTTTTGAAGCTGAGCTTGGCTGAATCAGCTGGCTCAACTACTGATTGAGATGATGATAGCAATAAAAATTGTAATAGCGAATTTTGGCACGCAGCTTTCCCCGGGAAAGCGATCAGTCATTTTCCATCTTTGGCTTTGATCCTCCATTGGGATCTTCCAGTGCAGAGCCCAGACCCAGGGAAGAAGTTAACAGATCTCTGCATTAAGTTAATGCTACTCGGCACAGAGACAGGAGTAAGCACTACTAATTCTTTAGGTGAAACGGTGCCCATACATACTGTATACGTTAATGGCAAGCTGTAAAAGCTCTGCGTGTCAAAAAACAGATTTCAGATCTGCTGACCTGTGGCAGCTCCCCTAGTGGGGAGCCACAAATACACACTGCTGCATTTTTGTACTGGATTAAATTCCGAATCTGGACTACTGTGTCACCAGAGACAAAAGGAAATAGAAAGTTCACAGGCGTGAATACCTGTCATCATGTGGTGAAATGATGTGCAGCCTCCGTTCAAGGGAGGCTCAAGCCCAGAATAACAGAAGAACAATATGAACCGGCAGAAATATATGGGAAACTTGGAAGGTGCCTACATGCACAATGTCTTTTCAGCAAGCCAGTGCTACTGGTCTCACTCTGAGCACTTTTAAATGAAAATAGTTTAATATAATAATAAAAAAACACAACTGTAAGAGGAAGTGACAGCTGCTACAAGTAAATTTCAATAAGGGTAGTTCCCTGCTGATAAAAACTGGCACGTTTCCACTCATTTCAGTGCAACTATGTGGATTAACACTGCTTGCAAATCTGACCCAATGTTTTGAAGAATTTGAGAGCTAAAAGGTAACACAGAGATGGAAAGCACCGATAATTCCAAGAGTGGGGAAGAGGGGTGATCACAACAACAAACAATAAAAGGAAAACTATTTGAGTTCTACTAAACAAATGGACAATTTGTCCATGTTTCAAGTGTGTTTGACCTGAAGAAGTTCTATCAGTGCTTCTATCATAAATGCCCAGTGCTCTGATACAGCAAAATTCCAAAAATGCACTTGAACCATATGACTTTCACAGAACATCCCTGTACGCGAATGGGATGTACTGAGCATTGCTAAGGGGATATCTAACCCTTTTAGGATGGCAAGTGATAATTTTTCTTGGTGATGTTGACTACACGTAAATTTCGTGAGAATACTGTAGACTCTGTATTTCTACAGACTAATACCATGTCTTTTTTGTCTGTAAATAAAGGCAGTCATCTAAAGTACATTGTAAGGACTGTATTAAAAAAAATAAATAGAAAGATAACTGATGATTAAGAGAGAGTTGCACATATTTTGCCTCTGGTATAAAGTTTTAAGAACTTCTTTTAAAAGACAAAGAAAACAGAGATTTTTAGTACCAGATGTCTGGGAAGATCCCATTTGGATTTGAGCTACTTAAATTTGCAATCATGTATTTATACATCTAACAGAGCTTCTGTTTCCCCTAGAATCTGAAAATTAACTAGCTTTGTAGCATCTTCCTTGATCTGCCACCCGTGCCCTGAGGATTAGAGACTCCACCTGAGCTTGTTTTACAAGCATAACAGAAAAAATTAATCTCTGCTGGCAGCGATCCCACTGGGATACTGATGAATAATGATATCCCTCTCTTGCTGCCCTCTCAGTCCACTAGAAAAGCCACTCTAACCCAGCAACGTGGAAACCGCTGAAACCATTCCAGCTGTGGATTAGCAGGCAGTCAAGCATCCATCTGTTCTGTGTGAATCGAGAGAAAGCAAACACGCATTCTTATAGCTAAAGAAGTATTAAAAATTAGCATCTTATATGATTGCATATAGTAAATAATAAGACAATCATATACAAAAGAAAAAATAATGTATTACCTACGCCTCATGTTGTTTTATTTGCTTGCTGCCTTAAGCAAATGATAAAACAGTTGGGATTCATTCCATTAACCTACAGAATATTGTGCAATGATATACTACATTTAAGATAAAATTTCTTAATATTGAATGCACCAGTTATACCTAAAAATATTTTTGTAAGTAGACATGCGTACACACATTAAATAAATGTAAGTGAACATAGTAGCACGCCTTCATCTTGACAGGGGAAGGATTTAAGAGACCTGTTGTGAGAGGGATTTTAGCTATTTTCCTACCCTCTAAGGTGAGAGGAATAGACTTGAGATATTTTCTCTTTCTGAAAGCTAGTAGTTAGAATAATCTTTGCTGAATTGCTGTATTTTTCCACTGGAAGACAGAAAGGAAAGGCAGTGGGAAGCTGGCATGCAGGCGAGCCAATCAAACTGGTGATGTTTGATTTGACTCTTCCATGGGAAATAGGACACTGTTATACTATAAATTAAGAAAAGCTGTATTCCAGCATCATCCCAGATAAAATTACTTAGAGAAGTGAATAATTTGACAGTTTTCACATACAAAAGTTCCAATATTTTGCTGGATGCCTGGTCCACATTCATTAAACTGCAGAGATAAAGAAAATCTGCAATTGTTTATTCTCTAAAAGCAAGCTTACTTTGCTATACCAATTTTTCAAATATATACGTTAACTTTTTTAAATGATAAGAAAAGTTTTGGCCTCTAGGTAGCAAAAACCCCTCTGCAATTTCTTCTAACATTGTAGGTAGCGTGAGCTACCTAAGTAACTGTGAAATAAGGCACCTTGTAAATACTAGGCAAATCACAGAAGAGGCTGATTTCTTAAAAGTTCATCTGTGATAATACAGAAGATCAACATTTAAAATAAAATTCAACCTTCTGAAGCCATCCAAGTTCCATCAGGGAAAAAAAAAAAAAAAGAACGAGACAAAGAAAGAATCTAAATGTAAATAAGAAAATACAAGTGTCAGATACTCCATTAGGGACTCATCAGTAATCCTCTTATGCCCTTTTTAAAAAAAAACTGCTATGCTAAAGGAACAATATAGGCTGGATACCAATCTTGAATGATGTAATTGGTTCAGTCAAACCAATCTTTATCCTGAAATTTCTGTTCCTATCAGAGAACAAGCTACAAAACATCATCTTCTTCCTTAACAGTATTACAAGTCTGAGCACTAACTTCTTTGCTAACAGGCAAAAGCATTTGTGTGCCTTTAAACAGCAGTCAGGAAGGCTGCGCTATGGTCAGTAAGTGAGCTGAATTCTGTGAAAACAAATTAATCAGTGCTGTAACGTATAGTACAATAGAATAATTATATCAAAAGCCAAGGCAATAACTAGAAACCAGTGAAGACAAAAGAACTGTAGGCTGCAGAGGGCCTAAATTTGCCTATCGCACTGTAATTAAAAATTGTGAGGCACAAAGCAGGTAGAACTTGTACTGACTTGCTAAAGGCACAGTGAGCTTGTAAGACAGCCCTCTGAGATACTTGGGGCACAAGAACCTACAGCCATTTATCAAAGCAGCATTGAGTATTATAAAATGTTCAGCTTTACCTTAATAAGGACGCAGTTTAGAGCTTTAGTTTTGTTTCAACAAACACAAACGTTATTTCAATAAATATACTGTATATTTGAAAATAGAGCCATATGACATAACAGCTGAAAAAAAAGCCATTTCATTTTCAATCTGAATCCTTTGCAAACTATTGGCTGCACGTACACAACTATGCATAGTTTGAAATCTGGCAGAATGATGATGGCTACAGGTCTGACTACCAAGTGGTAAGTGAAAGATTTCAGTGCTAAAATAATTAATTAATTAAATAAATAGCGCATGGTTGGATTGGCTGCAGCTTTAAGCAATCAGCTAAACTGAGCTTGCTATCACTGAATTTGCTTCTCACACATCTCCCAAGGACAAGCACTGATTTGTCACAGATGGCAGCCAACACTCACATTTCTAAGGAGAAGATCAGGACAGTATTCCTATCTACCATGCACATACAAGTGTAGCAGTTTCCTGGTTCATCAAACCAGTTTCTCTTAGTGCATGAGTGTTCTGCTGCTGTAACTGCATCTATAGCTCCTGTTAAAGGAATTCGTTTCCTCATTTTTTCTGACAGAATCAGTTACTAAAGCAGCTGTTTGAAATGAGGCTATAGCCTGAGGCTACTGCCTTCCACTGCCACAGCTATGTACACTTTCACAAGTTTTTCCCTTGGATGCTGCACTGCAATCAAAACAAATTAAAAAAGAAAAAAGAAAGAAAAAAGAAAAAAAAGAAGAGACTTTATTATTTCCAAGGTAACAATTCTTGTCTTATGGCCTACCTCTTGGGAAATGTATGTCAGAAACCTTTAACTTCAACTTTAAAATAGGAGGGTTTCTTAACTTTCCTGAGTATTGATTCAGTTTTTCAAGCTGGCAAGTAATGACAGAAGTTGAGTAAGAAGATTGGAGGGGAAAAAAGAAAGATCTGTTAATCAGAGATCAGAAAGCCCTGTAAATTGGAGATGAGAAGGTTTTATATTTTCTGGTCTTGGATGTAACTCTTTCTTATTGATGCCAGAGAAATTAAAGACTTATGCCACGTTCAGTTAGTTGTCAGCAGTGGGCACTGTCATCTTGATTTACCAACCGATTCTGCTTTTCTGGAAAGGTGGACAGCATATGATGCTTTCAAACTAAAAATCCAGCAATCATTTGGAAAAAGAAAAAAAAAAAAGAAATAATTGTGTCATGACGTTAGAAAAAATGACAATATTTAAGTCATACAACATTCAAAACTGCTCCATCTACTGGGACTAGAGAAAAATCAAGACAAAATTAATGTGTGAGTATTCACGCGTGTAAGTACTCTTTCTGCCAAGTACAAGAGATTTTGCATGTACTGGATATAGATGAAATTTGGATGGTATTAAAATTCGTTGTAGCATTTTGTTTTATTTTTATGAAGCCAAATACAAGTTTCAAATTTCAAACATTTTATTAAAACCACTGGGATACTGTCTAGTTGTTCCAAGTGGGAACTGAAGCACAAATGTTTTAAAATATTAAAATCCAGAGAATAAAGGTCATGTAAAAATTAAGTAAATGATTCTGTAAACATCTGTGTTTAGGATGAAATTTATGCATTTATGGAGTCCTAGGTGTGGGTTTATTGTGAAGAAAAGATGTGATGGCAAGTGGTAACAGCTTCCTCCTGTTATGAGGGGTCACTGAAATATGTGTAATGGCTCAGGCCTGCTCCTGTTTGGAGAGTGGCCACAGCAGAGTCACGTTCATATTGCTGAGAATGCACAAGGTGTGTGAAATCACATGTGTAAATTCTTTAAAGGTTAGGCTATACCGTAACTGCTTCTCAATTGTTATAAAGTTTATGCAATGAAGTATTTCTATTCTTGACACTGAAATTGCCGTATTTAAAAACAATAACATAATGCATACAGTTTTGCTGTACTTTTATGCCTAAAAGAAAACCATAGTAGTTCCTTTATTTTCTTCTAAATTAAATTGAAAAGTAAATTTAAGCTAGAACATTACTGACATAGGAAGAGAGTGATCTGATTTTTTTTTCTGAAATGGCTTAAAAACCCCCAAAAAACAGTTTTATATAATATCTGAAAGAAAACAAAAGCAATGGTTTTGCCATGTCTTGCAGAGAAAATATTACACAACCAGCTCACATTAGCTTGTTCTTGGACAATATTTTTGCAACTTAATAATTCCTCGTTCCCTGGCATCTAACTGGAGACCAGTGGAAAAGAGTTTTATCACCGAGTCAAAAACCTTTGTGGCCCCTTCATGGGAGACTGAACCAACAGCTTTAAGACAGAATCCTGCTAAGGAAATAAAATTGTTTTAGACTAGGAGATTCACAAAGACTGGCGTATTTCCCTCATTAGAATAGGATGTGCTGCTGAACAGAAAATAAAGCTACAGACTGAGTTTCCTAGAATCTTATAGTACAAATACTTAATAGGTAATCAAAGACAGATTAGATGTTAATAACTTTACTCTTCTGTTATCTATGTATATGGGACAGAGACCGCCTGTTTCGTGAACGTCCTCCTTCTGCCTTTCAAATCTGCTACTCCAGCAACGCCACATTTTCTGCTGAATTCTAAAAGACTTCACCTAATACAGGCCAATGTAATAAAGTACAAACATAGGGAAAAGGCATGTGGATATCAAACTTAGAAGTTTATATTTATATCATAAAAAGATGGAGATTTGTGCCCCAACATAACACAAATATCATGCTCTTCTGACCCTAAACTTCCCAGTTAACAAGAAACCCATCTCTAATAACCAGTTTACATGAAAGACAGTTCTTTCTTGTAGACAGAGTTCAAAAAGAGAAATAAGGGACAACATGCAAATAAAACAAGGGCTAGAAGACGGCAATGATCTCGCCTTCACTGTCTGGTATGAAGAGATATAACAAAGTATTTGCTCTGTAAGTAAGCATGTTAAAGTGTAGTAACAAATCACCAAAAATCACAAAGCTGGTGAATCCAGCCACCACAGTTCTTATCAATCATCAAGACAGACCTCCTTTCCACAAGGTACAACAAACCTTCCTTTGATTTTAAAAAGATTTGTGGTGACTGCCAATTTAGTACAGAAAATGACAAAATTTACCCCAAAGTATCTTTTGCTGTTTTTTACCCAGACTTCTGTTCTAATCTCTGCACCTAACTTTCTGAATAAAAGGAAACAGTCTTTTAGTACCTCAGGGAAATCCAGCCTGTCAGTAATAACTCATGAACACTTTCTCATCAATAATAGTTAATGCAAGAAGCACCATAACTCAGCAGTGATTAAGCTCATTTGGATTACTACTGCCTGAAGCACGGTCAGGAAAGTTTTAAAGAAAGCTCTATGGAAAAGCATCAAACTTTTTCTCTCCAAAAATTTTCAGGTCCACTAGCAATCTGAACTTTGTCTGTTAACTGCAGCACAAACTAAACATCTTGGGCACAGATTTACTGAAAGAAGGAAAAGTGTAAGGGGATCGTACCCCTTCTATTTGTATCACTTATTACCATACACTTCTAATATGACTGTGGGGCTGTTCCCATGTGCCATGTTCATGTTCCCATTATGGATACTTCAACCCCTAAACCATACTGCAAAAAAATAATTCATTTGATCTTGCTAAATGCTGGCAGATGATCAAGTGAAAAGAGAAAATAAAACCAGAGAGAACAGATAATGGAGAAGACTGAATGGTCGTGACTACTAAGTCGATACAAATCTTGTGGTAAAGTGACTCTGTTGAGAAACCCATCAAAACTAGAAACAGGATGACTCAAAACTATTTTTTCACGTGGGTTGCAAAGATTCATTGATAGTTCGTTGGTGAATGATCCTGAATTCTGAACACTCCTGTCAGCATAGCAAAATACCACTCTCAAACTCAAAATCCCTTAATCAAACTCAGATTTAAAATCCTTAATATGAACATAAATTTCTAAATTCTTGAATGCAATCTTGCTTTTTACTTAGTTTTGTTTTAAACAAACTTTTGCTTCTTTCCAAGTTACACATTGACAATTTGGCAAAAACTTGTACATATCCCATTTCAAGCCCCACAACATCAGCATCTTCTTTGTATACATCAGACAACTTAGAATGAGAGAATCATTTAGGTTAGAAAAGACCTTTAAGATCAAAAGACTCTTAAGAGTCCAACCATTAACCTGGTCCTTCAGCACCACATTTACCCGTCTTTTAAATGCCTATGGGGATGGCAAGTAAACCACTTCCCTGGGCAACCTGTTCCAATGCCTGACAAACCTTTCAGTGAAGAAACTTTTCCTAATAGCCAAGCTAGTAAACTTGTAAATGTCTCAAGCTTTGCAATGTTATGAGCAATGCCAGCAAAAAAAAAGACCCACGTCACATCTACAAAACCCTGCAACTGCACGTGAGAAATATTTTGCATGGTTATTCTTAAATAACAGTACAAAATTCAAAACTTTAAAACTAAGCAATCAGCAGAGAAATCACAACTCTAATTATGTTTTGCAATGATAATAGGCCTTTTCTTACTATAGCTACAGCTTTCAGTTCCAGCATCATTAAGAGATTCTTCAAATTACTTTTTAAATATCCTTTTCCCTTAGGATTTTCACTTATACCTAATTAGACTACTTACCCCATGCCATGTAATTCCCCATTGCCAAAACTGCTAAATGCTTCAATAAGGAGGAGGAGGACACCAGTGGAGCAAGACAGATGTAATGTCATTGGTTAACAATAGAGGTGTGAAGCAACTGCCGTAATTATAAAACTCATTAATTCACAGTGTTTGGGGGTGGGGAGGGGAATCCTGGGCAATAACTCTGTTGAAATGGCAATTCTTTTCAACGCTACATTGGATTGGGAAAAAAAAAAAATCCTTTCAATTTACACCTTCAACAAGACAGAATAGTAATTTCATTTGAAGATCAAAATCAGCATAAAAAGGAAAAATTGTTGTCTAGAACAGCGTCCAGCATTCATACAGCCCTTTCGTCTTTTAAATTAACGTGGCACATTTTGACACATAACTGATTTTATTTTTAGTCTCACATCTCTTATGACTGTAAATGGACAACTTGCATGACTATATTTCCAGAAAAAAAAAAAAGAAAAAACTTAGAAAGAATTAAAGCAAGATTAATGAATTTTAAATTTTACAATCTGTGCCCAACAGTATGGTCCTAGGTTTTGTCTACAACAGGAATCTTTGCCATTTACCTTTGTGTTTCCTGGATGAAAGCTGTTTAAATAGAGCCCTGACATAAGATAGACAGCACTAGGTTCTGCTTATATCATTCATCTTCCACATGCTGCTCACTGGCTTGGCCAAGGTCATGAACTGTCCCTTATCTCTGCTAATGCTATTCTCAAACTTTCCCTGCCCAAATTTGTCTGACAAAAACCCCTGAAGTTTTTAGGTGGAGAAAGTTTTCTCTAGAGAAAAGAGATTTTAAAAGAGACAGCAGCTGGAGTTAAGCTCTCACCTTGAATACTCAACATTGTACTATTTAACTTCTGTTCACTAGGGGGTAATTATTTTTAAAATTTCAGTTATTTTACATACAGATGTATAGGAATTGTGGTTGGTTACCGTTTTGAATTGAGCTGAATACAGTGGATTTTATTTCATATAATTTGCAATGTTTTCTGACAGCAGAACAACAAATACTGCAGGGTCAGTGATATCAATTCTCCTATTTAGGCTGTCTAACATATTCTGTTATAAAAGATTACTGTGGCCTATATTTCTGAGCTGTAACTCTCCAAATGTTTGCAGCAGGCAATGTAAATTTATCAGAAAGAAAGTCTGTGTAATAGAAAAGTGGCTTTCCTAGTGTCATAAAATGCTGATCAGATTTTGTTGAGATGCAAACTGCTGAGTATATATATATTTTTTTTTTTCCTGGGGTGCATGCCAAAACAATAATGCATATAAAAGTAAGATACAAATATACTATAGGAGGGGACTCTAGATTTTGAAGATAACACTTGGAAACAAGAATATGAAAGAATCTGGGCCACTTGTATAATGTATATGATATAACAGAAACTATAATAGTAAGTGGGAAGAAATAACCTCTCCTGGATAACATTCAGGCACTTCTTGTTTTCAAATATGGGTGTACAAGTGGAGTTATACCATTTTGAAAAAGATAATTCTGTAGATACAGTTACTAAAGTATTTAAAAAGGAAACTGGAGTAAAACCTGACTGTTTTATGATTAGACTGTAATACTATCACACTGCATTATACACTGTGTTTCCAGATTAGTACCTTAAATTTTTTTGCCTTACATTGCACTTCTCTACTAGACAATCACTAGACCGACTGTATGAGTTGGTCCTCAGGGATCATGAAGTGATTGGGAGGAGGAGACATCCTAGGGAATGGGTCTTCCCTGTATGTCTCCCCCACTTAAAGCTGCTGTATCTTCCAGATTGTCCCAGTGCAAAGCAATGGCCCTGGTACAGATCTAGGTGTTGATATGTGGTTATTATTCCAGCATTTTGGTAGTCTCCTGAACTTAGAAAAAAACATATATCAAGTCTGCATACATCCTGAACGTGATAAAGAGGCATAAGAAGAGGAAAAGGGTCTATACAGTAATTTTGATTATATGAAACACTTGAAACATCAAAAATTATTCAAGTACATTACTCTAAACCGCAAAAAAGAAGAAATTGCAGATCAGGGAAGAAGGCTTTTCTTAATTTCAGGGTGGTTTTTTTATACAGTTTTAAGTGTTGGTAAGAGGCATAAGTTACATATGTTTAAGTTAAGAAAGTATCAGCACTTACTGTCAGAATTAAGAGCAATTCTTCAATGGTGCTTTCAGGTTTCAACTGGTCTTTGAACATCCCAATAGTTGGATGCTTCAAATAATAATAGGAAGCAATGCGGCCATATGTCAGAGGTTCAATGCTGCGATTATCCTGTAAGAAGAGGAATCAAATATACATGCTACGTGGTTCAAAAGAAATGGTTCCTACAAAACTGTAGAGTAGTTTGAGACTACTTTATAAGATAGAACAGCAAAAATAATTTAGCATCATAATTTAGCTGCAACCCTAATAAAGCTCAGTTTTCACAATAAGTCTTACAAATAGCTCCACAGACAAACTCTGACATCTCCAATCAGGAGCATTTATCTTGCTGTTCCCAACTTTTAAGAGCATGTATCTTACTGAATCTTGTAAGGCACAGATGAGTCTTACCTCCCCAATTTCAATACAGTAGGAACATTCCAAATCAAAGAGGGATTTCTCAACGAGGCTTGAGAGGTACTTATTCATAGTGTCATGGCTCACATCATCCAAGTTATAGTAGCTAGATAAATTGAAAACAGATGCACTACATGAATACTTTTGACACTCTGAAGACTTTTAACAATAACGTCTTGTATAAAAGCTTACAAGGCTGTTATAACACACACACACACTTGAAAGAGCAATATCCACACTAGACAATTAAACACTGAACTATTCCCTTATATAGATAAACGAGAAAATAATGAATCTTAACTGGCTTGTGGGAGTAACCAACATAATACAAGCAGGTAGACATGGAAAGATGGTAATTTTGCTGGCTAGTAATAGAAAGGTTGATACTAACAGAACTGGACCGGTCATATTTTGTTAGTGGGAAAATTTTCCTAATTGTGTATTTTCCTGATTATATAAATACGAAAGTGAATAAGCAATACTAACATAAGTGTCAGTATTTTACTTCAAGAGAAAGGAAAAAAAAAAACACCAAGGATAGCAAATCTTTTTATATCCTGAAAGTAAGAATTCAGCGTATAGTGACATCTCTTGAAAAAGTAACCTTACACCAATCCAATTTACTCAAAGGTAAAATTGTTAAAAAAAAAAAAAAGAATAGGGCATTTGTCAATGTGGTTACTTCACGTGTTCATTTTCAGGCAAAACTGTTTAGGTAAACTATATATAGTAACATTTGTTCTTAGTTATCTGTATGAAGGAAAAATGTTTATAAAGTCTGCTAAAACTTATTGTTATGCCAGTATATGAAAAAGACCCAGTGACTGGGTGTGCACACCTTAACTATAGAACTTAAGCTATATTATGAGATTCAGGAAGAGCTTTTGCCTAGAAAACTCAAGATAAAAATGTAGTAAGAACTTGTGTCCTAGAATCAACAAAGGCACCAATGCAAAAAGTAACAATTAAGTTCAATGAGCAGTAAAGAAAAATGAACATGCTCAGAAAGTTTAAAAATTCTGAATTTAAGCAGAACAATTAAATCATGCAATCTCAAAGTGGAATTCAAACAAACAAATATGATGATTTATTGAATTGTCAAAAGGCACAGTAAAAAAGCTGTCCCTGCTCATTTAACTCTGTAAAATACTGTTGCACAAATAGACTACTGAGTTGACTGCAACAGTGAAAGATGCTCCTTTGTTCATCAGCTGCTTTACTAAAACTTCCTACTGTTACGATGTACTAAGCATCCTCACTGGAAACACTACAATGCAATGGAGATCAGGTTCTTTCGGTAGTACTTTGTGCAGGTGAACAATGGGCTGCGTAACAGTGTGCTGGGATTCATTTTAGCTGATTTTACATAGCTACAGCTACACTCGAATTAGTCTTTTTAACTCCCTTTACTGCCAGTGGAGAAAAACATATGCTTCCAGAATTCTATTGATCTGATGGATTTTATGTATCTGCTTTAGGATGGGTTGGAATGTAATCATTGACTAAAAAATGCCAACTTTAGACAATCAGGTCACTTGTTGATGCTACATTTGGGCAGATGAATCCCATTTTCTGAATTAGTTCTATTTTGTTTACTGTAATATTGCTGCTAGTGAATTTCAAAAGATGGAATTGCATTTTTATATATTCCACGCATCCTTCCATCACTGTTTTATTAACAGAATCTGGTTTGCACTATTATTTTCTTAAATATGGTTTTTAACATCTACCTTTTTGAATAGTAACAGCATAACTGAAAAAAGCCTGCATAATAAATAGCAGTACAGTCATTTCCAGATTTATTCCATTATTGGGATTAATTCTCTGATGCTTTGAATGTTCATTTATAACTGGGTAAAGTTTGTGTAGAACACTACTTCCATAAGAAAAAGATTTAAAAAAACCTGGTCTGGTAGCAGGAAACAGTGAGCTACGTTAGACAACAACAAAGTATACATATATATATATATGCCAGTGCAGTATTCAACTCTGTGATATTTTTATATGGGTTCATGCTGAGATGATCTCAAATATTTAAAGCACAGTTATTGTCCAAATCCAGCCTAACCCAAAATAAATATTTATATTGACTGAAAAATTTTATATGGTAGACAGCCACTCATTATTAGCCTCACACTAAGAAAATGCATTTGTAGCAAAAGTGCTCTAACATTGTTTTCAATGCAACTTAATTTTGTTGAGTCCACTTTTAAATTTACTCAAATAATATAGTAAGGATTAAAAATGGTCAATATTTCCATTTGCACCTTTTATTTGCCTGACATCTTATCACCAAACACATTCGGATCCTGTTTATTAGCAGAAATTACTTTGTAACATTTTGTTTACCTTCTGAAAATAATCAAGCAAATTAACTACGTAAGTTGTTTAAGGATGGGAAAAGATTTTCTATTTGATACATCCAAACCACTAATGATTCATTAGTATTTATTCTAAATGGAATATAACCCTACTGAAATGATTCTAATTAAGGCATTTTGTAGTCACTGTATTCAGACTTTCAACTTATCTATGCAGCACTATTATTCACAGTATCACAACCCTGATGATGAATACTCACAGAACAAAGGAAGGGATAGGGGCCATACACTGACTTTTTTTTTTTGAGACTTAAATTTAAGAATTTAAGACAGTAATTCAAACAGATTTTATCTTGTGCTCTGCCTAACTTGCGCTGATTCGAAATCATAAAGGACACTATTTTAAAGGCATTAATGCATTTTAAAAACTATGTGAATTTTAAATCTGCTAATGTTGTGGTTTTTTTTTTTTTTTTTTTTTTTTGTGTCAGAGGAGTAAATACATAGCTGCCCAGTGCAAATAAAACACTGCAAAGAAAAATCTTAAATGTTTTGTAATCTTGAGTGAAGTGTTTTAACTACTATCTATAATAGTATAAGTATAATTTTAAGGACACCCAACAGGAGCTTCTTGGTCACTCAGCACATTTTCCCCTAATAAAAAGTGAAGCCATTCATCAAGAAAGACTATGTTAAAATCATTAGCAAAACCAGAGGTATCATGACATTAGACAGTATTTTGAATGCACAGGCATAAATGCAAGTTGAATTTTGCATGTTGGTGTACTCCAAGTAAAAAACCTTCATCTTACGTGAGTTCCTCTATGAAGCTATATTACCTAACTATTTAATTACAGATAAAGAATAAAAACAATGCAGTTTCATGCTCACTGCATTGAATCATCAAGTCATTATTTTTCCTTTGCTATAAACAGACAGCCTACCTTTTTATCAGCACACCATTTCATTTATTTCACAGTGAAGCCCAGTTTCACAATAATTGACTTGTCAGAAGCTCTAATTTATGAGGCTGGGCTCTGTAAGCCTTCTCCTATATTGGACTCAACCTGCACACAAGCAGGGTTGAATATTTACAATGCTGTTAACAGGTGCTGAGTTGTTTAATGATTCTAATAGCCAGAAGCGTACTGAGAAAGCCAGCGGGATCACAATTACAGGCTGTTTGAACACAACAATTACTCGTCCCCTGAGAGGTGTGAAAGTCAAAGGCAGTTTTATCCTAACAGCATCTAGCACATGGGCTAGACAGGCTAACTTCCATTAGTAGTCCATTGGGGAAAAGCAGTAACAAACCCCCAGGTATCATAAAAATTTACAAAGTATGTAAAATTTAAACAATCAAAAACTGAAGGAACTTTTCATTGTCTTTTAAATAATATATTTAAAAGCCCAAACCTTGTCGAGCTTAGCAAGAACAACAATCGGTGAAACATGAACTTATTTCTCTAATCTAAGGAAGTGTGGAATTTCATCAGCTGAGAAAGATAGAGAGACGTGCAGGAACATAAAATGTAGATGAAATTACACAAAACATTTAGGATTTAATGTGAATGTTGGCAATCATTTCCTGTTTAGCTTATGTAAACCTGACCTGAGATCTCTCTGGGAAATTTTTCATCAGCCTTGAAATGGTCCTGCTATAACTGTCAATGCTGTGAAGTCATTTGTTACAGCACCATGTTTTTTATGTTCAGATTATACGGTAGTAATAGTGACACACATAATGAAAATCCAGAGCAGAGTCAGCCAGAAGTATTAGAAGAAAAAACTTGCTAGCTGGAAGGCCTTTTGCAACAAATGCACAAAAAAGACGAATCAACAGCATTCATGCGATAGCAAAAGTGTGCTTTCTGTGGCTTTATTGTCCTGACAGAGGAATTTTGTTATGAACAGGTATGGGGTAAGCACAGATAGTCATTTTTGTAAATCGCTTTATTGCAGTCATCAGTTGTGTTTACTTTCCCCAGCTTGTGGCCTTCAGCAGCTGCCATCTTCAAATGGTACCATGGAAATGGTACTGAGTATACAGCCCAACTGATGGACTTACATAGCCAGACAGCTACGAATCAATGTATCAACTCGCTCTGGAGCCTGTGACCGGCTTGCTAAAATGCATTACAGCATGCACAAATGCTGCAAACTAACCTCTAGCTGTATTTCACCTGCATCGTATTTTCTTGCATTCATAGATTCACTTATGCCAAGTATGAGAAACAGATACACTGCTGTCTTTAATATTTTTTTTGTACATACAAAAAAATACATTTTTGTACAACTTTTTTTGTTAAGAAGATCAAAAAAGAGTTTGGTTTCTCTGGCATCAGCACGGCATTTGCCACCACGCCAGCGCTTCTGGTTAAAATATTTACAAGAAAGTTTACCTCCGAAGATGAGAAATCAGAGGTTACACGCACACGTAAATTTCCTTACATATCTATTGGGTATTTCTTTTTCCTTTGATATACTCCAAAAGATAATTTGCACAACTAAATGATATCCAAGAGCAGGAAGACCATTGTGTGAATTTGCTTTCTGAACGGGAAGACGTGGGGTCTTCAGCTTTGTATTCTCACCCAGGACTGCAGCAGACTGAGGAACAGGAGGTGGCTCACACACACAGCAGTCTGGGGCTTCCCCGTCTGACAGAATCAGGAAAACTTTATTTGTGTGAATAGTTTGGTAAAAGCGTACCATGAACTACATCCCTGTACCTCTCACATCGCTGTGACCCTAATAATTTAGAAGAACAAGCTTTTCTTAAGAAATTCCTAATAAAGCCTACAGACGTTACTTATGAAGTCTCTATATATGCACACAGATCTAAATGTGACCGTAAAAGAAAGAATCCACTCTCAGAAATACCAGCTCAAAATATGGCTATTGGTAATTACTGCAGTGTAACATACCTGTACCTTCTTGGCAGCTACAGCCAAACTTTTCCATTTTATCTCCTTATCTTAGTTAATTTAACTTTCTTCAGCAACCCCCCTACCCTTTTGATATTATTCCAAACTAGCCCTAAAATTCTGAGTAACTTTGTCACTGAAATATGTATTATTCTATCCTGACTGGCTGATACTAGCTGTCACCTCAATACCAGAAACTATATTGGAACAGTCTATAATCATAATTTTTATTCAGAAGTTTTAATCACATGTTCTTAGACATGATCAGCTAATCACACTGAGAAAAGGCAATTTAAATTAAAATATAAGTGTATGATGATAAGAGCATCAGTCTAAGATAATTCAATTATAATTTATGCTACATTATTCTTTCGCTCCAGAAAACTTTGGAAGAGTGACATAAAGTGAAAAAACTCTTAATAATAATTTGCAGAATTAATTAATAAAATAACTTTTTTCAGGTCTTCACCAGGAATTTACAAAGAAAAATTATTTTATAAGCCTGTACGTATATGCACACACTTCCATATATATTTATAAATAGATACACCACCACCCACCCCCCCCCATTTTAACAGTAACGTGTGCTCTCCAAATATCTAAAAATTAACTTTCCAAATGAAAGCTGATTCTGCTTAACTTTACATGTGTTGTAAATTTCTATTTCTCTTTTACTGCACATGTATCTGGAAAATATCATAACCTGATTTACAGAAAATGTTTCCCGTAGCCATTTCTCTTTTGTAGAAAGTTGTAGATTACAATCTTTTATAAGGGTAACAGAATGAAATAGCCAAGGAATTTCAGCCAAGGAAAGGAGATAGACGAGCCTCTCAAAATAGCCCCTTTTCAAAGAACAGGGTACTTTGCTGATCTGTCTTGTATGATCTTGACTAAGTAAAGAACATATCGGCTACAGTTGTATGTGGAAAGGAGAACACATAGTACTTGACTGAAGTCGCACAGAAAGTTTGTTTTCAAGTGCACATTCGAAAACCTCTACGCTTAGGAATAATTGCTTTTGGGGTGGGAAAGAAAAGGGAAGAAATTCTGGATATTGAGCAGTTTTTAATTTATGTGACCCCTCTCGTTTGCACATACCCTCTTGAAAAACATGCGCATGACCAGTGAGTGTGCCTCTGAACAAAACTAGCACTCAGTTACTCCACTCTCCCAAATCAACGGCTCAATTACTCCTCTTAACTAGACAGTTAAAACCCTTTCCCCAGATTTCAAGATACAGGGATTCAGCAAACAGGAAAATTCAAATGGTTTGATGAAAAGAAGTATTGTAACATGCAAAGGTTTTCATCAACACCGTTAACAAAAGGCCATTATTACAAGTCTAACAAATTATCCCAAATGTGCCAGAAAAACTTTTGTAATGACTGCATGTTTAGAAGAAACCTGAATACTGACAGCAAAAAGATACTTTGATCTCTATCTCACAACAAAGGTAGATTAACATTATTTAAATAGTACAAATTGTAGGCATTCAGTAGGCATTTTATGATACTGGATTGGAATAGAATGATCCTAGATTTGTTTATGCAGCTTTAATATACAAGTACCTAAAACTGGCAATAAATGAGAATATAAATCTTCTGCATATTATCTAAGCCCATTATTTTGAGGATTTACAGCATCACATGCAATGACTTTTATGCCAATGAATCCCAAGGCAATTTACCAATCATGCATACAGGAATTACTTATTCACCACTAAGGTACAATCACCTGCTGGCTGGGAAACAGTTCTTGTTTCACAGTCGAGAGAAAGTCAACAAAATCGCTGCAGGGCAGGACATGATAAACAGCATCGTATCAAGTGACACTGAGGGGGCCTTGTGTAAGTACCCAAACAGAAATTCAGCCATTGTGCTCCTACTCTTGTGAAATAAACCTTTGGATTATTAGAGGAAATAATTACTAATTCAAGTTTGGTAATAGCAATCATTTCATATGCTCCCCCATGGCACAGTGAAATCCACTCCTATATTGCAATTTATTCAGAGTTATCTCAACTATCACTGATTTCTCTTCATAAAACTCTTCAGTTTTCCTTTTGCGTATTTCATTCAAAAACATTCACCACATTAGAATGGCTTGGCTTGAAGGAGGTCTGAAGACAACACAGATAGTAGGTCCAGGACCTAACTGACTAGTTCAATAACTTGGGTTGAAACTTAATAGAATGTATTATCACGTCAAAGAATGGAAAGTTTGCACATCCATTGCATATGCACTTGGTATCTAGAAGTGACCTCCTTGACACAGTCAATTCCCAGTCAACAACACAGTCCACTTTTGTCCCTGCGTGGTGGAGTACAGAAGAAACGCCGAGCACCTCTGCCTAGATGAGACAGAGGGTAAAGCAGCACAACCTGTGAATGGTTCCAACCTGCATGTGTGGCATTCCAGCGAGAGACGCCAATTTCATTATAAACTTCAATGTGCATTCCTGTCCTGCCATTATGGACATGACTAGTCAGTTCTCTTCATCTTGCCTGTTACTAC